>JANHZU010004266.1:37200-56088 GCA_032468055.1 Acrochordus granulatus
CCCGGAATTCGTCAGCCAGCATCGCTGAGCTGTGCAAGCTATGCCAAGCGATGCTGGCTGAGGAATTCTGGGAGTTGAAGTCCACACATCTTAAAGAGTTGCCAAGGTTGGACACTCCTGCTCAAAGCTCATGGCTAAGTCATACGAAGTCGCTGTCCTTCCCATTTTGAAGACTGGTAAATCTGGTCAGCTTTCAGCATCTCCCCACTTGGTTAGCGAGAATTTTTAGTTCAGCCTATTCAAAGGACGAATGTGTTCACCTGTGTCTTTCCAATTTGGCCAATTCTATATTAAGTCAGCATCACTGGATTCCATCCTGGAAATGAGTTAAAATACCTGACATACAGGTTGTTCTCGACTTAATGACCATTATTGAACCCGGAATAGCAGTCATAAGTTGAGGCATCAAGTAACCAGATTCGAAGTTACAACCATTTTTCAACGGTTGTTGAGCAAATGCCCCAGTCATTATGCGAAATCAGCAGTCTTTAAGTGAATTCTGTGAACGCTTTTTGCTGGAAACTGAAAGTGGCAAAAAAATTCCCACATTATGCTCAAGTGACTGTGGGACACAGCAAATGGCCATAAAGGTGAGCTGACTGCCAAGTACCCAAAATGCAGGCATGTGACCATGGGGATGTATGTGGCCATTGTAACTGTGAAAACTGTTTGTAAGTAACTCTACGGAATCCGTCCTAACTTTGGTCAATAAGCAATCGTTCATAAGTTGAGGACTGCCTGTGTCTCTTCTGGTAGAGCAGCGATAGGACTTACTTTCTCTGCTTCTGGTTTTCTTCAGGTAACTTTCCACTATCGCACAATGTGTTGCAGTTCAGATCAGAAAGTACTAGATGACAGTCGAACCCAGGACAAGCCTATGGAGCTGATCTTCGGCAAGAAATTCAAGCTGCCTGTCTGGGAAACCATTTTGCACAGCATGCAGGAGGGCGAGGTGGCTGAATTCTTGTGTGACACGAAGGTATTTCCCATGCCTGCAATTGGGAAGAATCTGGTAGGGCATAGAGTCTTAGAATGTAAGGTTGGGGTTTAAAAAAAGCCATGAAACATATTTCAAATATACGATCACAGCAGCAAGATCACTGTATGTACGGAGAGAAAAATTCAACAGTGCCCACAATGGAGGAATGAATGGTTGGTGAAGTTAACAGCTTTTGCTGAAATGGATAAATTCTTTGATTACAGAAAATACATTATCTACATGTATTACTGATTGGAAGCCTATTATGGATTTTTTGCATAAAAATGAAAAAAATGAACATTTTGATGATTGTAGATTATAGAAAGAAGAGTAATATGATGTAATTTAGAGAGAGATCGAAATATATTAGAAATCAATTATAATTGCTATGAAGAATGTCGGAAGCCACTTCTTTGTATCTTTTTTAGTTTTCTTGCATTTTTCATTTTTTTTCTTTGTTTTTTTTCCTTTTTTTAACTGTCCTTTAGTTTGTTAGCTTTTACTTTCTTTTTTTAAAGTTTTAATAAAAATTATACTTACAATATAGGGTTGGAAATGTTCTTGCAATGTAGAACATTAGTGAGTCTTAGAAGTAGAAAAAAAAACAGTCCCTTCCCAAGTTCTTCTGTTGTGGTTCAAATATAAAAGGACCTTGATCTGGTATTGGCTCTGGCATGAGTAAAAGAATGCTGGATTTCCTTCCTTCAGAACATGCACAAACACTTATTTTTCTTAATTGGGGACAAAGATTTATTCCCTCTTGACTGTGCCATTTTTCTCCCCCTCTCTTGCATCCTTAGCATGTGGCCTTATATCCGATGGTGTCCAAGAGCCTGAGGAACATTGCAGCTGGGAAAGATCCTCTGGAGGGCCAGCGTCATTGCTGTGGCATTGCCCAGATGCATGAGCATCATTCGCTGGGTTATCCAGACCTTGATGAGCTCCAGCAAAACCCCCAGCCCCTCATCTTTGCCATTGAGGTGCTCAAGGTGAGGGGGGAGGAAAGGTGAGGTCCTCTGGACTAGACAGAATCAGAAGGGTGATTGGGTTTCACATCACTTTGAGAGTCTCTTACTTTCCTATGTGTATGCTTGTACAAAGCAAGGAGAAGACTGATGCCTGCAGGTAAAAGTTGGGATGGCAGTGGTGTGGCTTATTTTTTTCCTGGCACAAGCACACAAGAGAATCATAATATATTTTTAATGAGTCTCATTTTAAGGGGGAAAGTCAGAATGCTTTTAACCATCTTACTGAGAGAAAAAGTTGTTTGAACATATACACATCTTTCTTTTCTCTCTTGCCCTGTGCCAGCTTCTTGGACTTTGGGACAGCTTTTTAATTATTTTACTCCTTTGTTAGATACATGCATTTCTCAGCTTTCCTCCAGCAACTCAAGGCACCATACACAGCATCTCCACATCCCATTTTTTCAACAATAACGTCCTTGTGAGATCGGCTGGGAATGCCCAAGATCACACAGGGAGCTTCTGTGGCTGAAAATGGCCTTAAATTGGGGCCTTTCCCATTTCATTGTACTGGTTCTCTTCTAGAGCCTTAGAGCCTTGGGGGACCAAAGCAGGCTGGTTCTTAGGGGTCTCCTTTCTCTGTATCTGTGATCTAACCATGCCTGTTGCCTTATGTCACACCAGGTGGAAAGTCCTGGCACATACCGGCAGGATCCATGGGCTATGTCAGATGAGGAGAAGATGAAGGCTGTGCCCCTGATCCATCAGGAAGGCAATGAACTCTACAAGGAAGGCAAAGTGCAAGAGGCTGCTGCCAAGTACTACGATGCAATTGCTTGCCTTAAGAACCTGCAAATGAAGGTGACTGATGGTGTGACTTCCCTGCAGCATCTCTTTCCATCAGGGAGCTGCTTCACTTGAATAACATTCAGAGCAGCAAATGCCAAGTCACTGAGGGATTTCCACTTTATATTAAGCAGAACTCCTAACTCATTTTCATTGTATAGATATAGATGTAGCTAGTTAGGTCATGTTCATAACCGGCTAAAAAGCTTGGCCTGACCCAGAACAACTTTTTCCTTTGATTCAACCAGTCCTCTAAGGCAGAGCTTCCATGCGACATCTTCCTTTCTGTCAGTGGGTTCCTAGTTATGCAAAACTGGGCCTATTGTGCCTAAGACAAGGATAGAAGTAGTCTGTGTGCCTCCAATTGTGCCTTTCGGGTCCACCAAGTTCTCTATCCCACCTGAGTTTATAAAGATTATTAAATTAAAAAATGCTGAGAAATTGGTATTCTATAGTGTGAAGTGCATTACTTTTGTTGTTAGGCATCAAGACTTTGGGACCCAACAATACTTCCTGGGATTGTAGCAACCTAGGTGGCTAATTTGCTAACTCCTGGGCATCTAAAAGACTTAGTTACCAAAAAAGTTTCCTCTGGCAGCCCTGTTGTGAATGCATGTACCTATCACTTATTCTCCAGATTCCAGATGTGACCTCATCTGAAAAGTCTCTAAATGCTTCCTGTCTGTTTGCACATACTCACCAGTAAGAAGGATCTTAGCTAAACCACTGGAATTATTTTTGTTCAACTACTTGAGGCACTCTTGGTTCAGTTCCAGTTAGAGAGATTGTGTACCCCAAGTGATTATATCACACAGCAATCTAATTCTTTCTCAACCCACAGCTATATGACAAGATCTGAGGAGTAGCCAGAATTCCTTCTGTGACATAATATGTCGAGATATGCACAATTTCTCTCTTCATACCTGAAATTTGACATGATTATTTATTTATTAAATTTTTATGCCACTGAATTAAAAAACGACTCTTGGCAGCTATGCTAGCAGACCTATATGTAGGATGAAATCTGCAGTGTTTTTAACCCTCCTGGACCTACATTTTCCCTGCAGAAGTTGGCATCTGAAATTATTTTCTTTCTCCTTCCATCTCAAGATGGGTTGTAGTCCTTATTAAAGAAAAATAGACAGTTTTCTGTGGAAAAGGTCCAGGTTCTCTATCCTATTTGCCATATCTTCCATGTCTTTTTCCATTTCATAAAGACTTGGCCACATGTAGATTTGACCTTGTTGCCACCACAAGCAATTCTGTCCCAGGCCAGTCTATGAGGGGACTGTGGGGCAGACCTTGCTACAACTCACCCATGCTTGTGATCTTTCTCTTGTTCCGTACCACAGGAACAACCAGGATCTGCGGATTGGATCCAGCTGGATCAACAGATCACACCTTTGTTGTTGAATTACTGCCAATGTAAGCTGCTGAGTGAGGAGTACTATGAGGTGCTGGATCACTGTTCTTCCATTCTCAACAAGTATGAAGGTAAGGATGCTTGTGAGCCATAGAGGAGCCACAGTGGTTTTGAAGGGTAGAGAAATCTGAAGTGTGGTTGAACAATGGGGATGAGAAATATCCAGGTTGAAACTTGGTGTTAGGCTGTGGATCCTGCCGTGGTTACTCAAATGGCCATTTCCCCCACAGATAACGTCAAGGCCTATTTCAAGAGAGCCAAGGCTCATGCAGCTGTCTGGAATGCATCTGAGGCTCAGGCCGACTTTGCCAAGGTTTTGCAACTGGATCCATCATTGGCCCCAGTGGTAACTCGGGAACTGCGCAGCTTGGAGGCCCGCCTGCGTGCAAAAGACAATGAGGATAAGATCCGTTTCAAAGGCATCTTCTCCCAGTAGTCATTGGACTGGCTGCTAATGCTCTTGCTCAGGACAGTTCCAGCTTTAGTATCTGAGCCTGCCCAGAGTGAGGCTGTGTAAATGACATGTGTGGCTCCTTGTCAGGTCTTATCTCCGCTCCCCACACCAACCTTGGAGGTGAGCCAGCTTTTCTTGCCAACATAAGTTATGCTCTTCATGCCAATAGCACTTTGCTATTACCAGGGTATGTTAGATACGGCAGGAAAGCCTTTCAGATTCTTCAGGCCAAAGGCAGGGTGGAAAGCATGCCCAAATGTGTCTGCCACTTAGGTGCAAGCCTCTCTCCCATAATTGATTTTTTCTCCTGTTCCACTGCACATGGTGTCTTTTGGTCATCTGAGCTCAAGAGAGGAAACTTTCTTGGGTTGATGTATTATGAAATGGCCAGAAGCAGTTCTGGCTGAAGGGTTTGCTTTGAATGGGAGATGGCTCTTCCATTCTGAAATCTCTTTTCTGCTGTGAGAGGAAAGGCCAGGCACAGGAGTATCTGATCTCCAGAAACAGCAGTGGCTTCCAAGTCTAAGATGTGGGCAAAGGAGAAGGGAAGCCAGTAATTACAATGCTAAGAGGTGATGGGCTCTTGAATGACTTCTCTGAGCCCTCTTCATGGAGTCATGGAAGCACATGCATAACCTCATTTACATCCTTTCCCAGCTCCTTGCTGCTGCTTGGCTATGTAGGATTATACCTGGTAATCACCCCCAACTCTCCTTTCTAAAACAAGTTTAGACAGCATCTCTGTGGAGGTTAAGAAAGGAAAGCAAAGAATATATGAAAAAAGACAGTTGCTCGTGTCAGCTGCAGTGAGGTGGCTGTGTTGGCAAACTCCACAGCTCACCACTGGGTAAATAATACTGTGCTGGCTGAATATGAGTTGAAGAGAGCTGTGTATTCAGTAGCTTTCCAGGCTCTGATTGGTGGTGGTGCTGCAATTTGCCTGACAAGCAAATGTTGAGTTCCTTCTCAGGACTACTTGGGTTTGGTACATAAGAAAGAAAGTGGCCTGGTGGCTATGGCTTCCTAATTAAAATAGGTGCAATCTTTCCACCTTCTCTCATTATTAGCTGTAGAAGCAAAGGTGATGCTAGCTAGCCTATCACAACTATGTACTGGATATATTATATTGGAATATAATATATCCAATACATATATAAGCTATTCTATATATTGGAATAGCTTATTGTACTCCATTCTCAATAGCTTCTGGCTGCTTTGGAAATCTCAGCCATAAAATCATTGCTTCTTGAATTCTAACTTTCCTTCCATCAGTAGCAGTTACTGGCAGAGCAGTCCCTAGGCTTAGGTTTTGTGGCCATTCCTAGTTCAAAATGTGGTTGAGAGGGCAGATGGACATGCAGTTCCTGAGCCGTTCTTCCTTTTACAGAACCCAGCCTCAGCTTAGGCTGTGGAGGGGTTGTCAGTGCCTCCCTCAAGAACGAAGGCTCTGTGCTTGAGTTCCCCCAGAGCGTGGTGTCTGCTGGAGAAATTGTGTGGGGATTAACTAGTTTGTTTATGTTGATGCAGAGCAGTGGCTGAGAGTGAAGGTCCCACCTATGCTTCCCATTCTACCTCTCATTCCCAAGTAATGGAGAATGGTGCTGTTGCAGCTCAGGAGAGCATCTTTTAGCCCCTCCAACAAATATTCTGTGGCAGTTTTTCCAGTCTGGATCAAAATCCAGTCTGTGCTTATGTGTGTGTGTCACAGCCAGGATACAGAGTGAAAAGCATTCCTTAATATCAGAACAGGGACGTGCCTGGTGAGGGCAGCCTTCCATAACTGGGGGAACTTTAGCTGAGTTTGGACTGCCTTTGGGAATCACATCCAGAAGACAGAAATGAAGATGAACTATGCAGAGCAGGATAATATTTTTTTTTCTTTCCTGTGGTGGATGAGACTCAGAGCTGTTTCCAGTTGGGACCGGGACAGAAATGTAATGTTGTTTCCTCCCATCCTGCCTCCTCAAAATTTCTATTGCCAAAGCCATCTGTGAGCCTTTTCAGATTAGCTATAGATCTGCAAGCTGACAGTTCACCAGTTTGATTACTAAAGCTGTTCAGATTTTTCTTCATCTTCTTTAAGGGTCAGGAATTATGTATATTTATCTCACTAAATTGCAGGGGACTTCATCATTTTTTATTTTGGGGGGGGCCCAAATTCACATAAAAACAAATCTCAATCTAATTCATGGCTCCTTGGAAAAAAAACCACACCTGGTTTCCCTGTGCATTTCCCAAGTGTAGGTAAAGCAGTGCATTTGTATTGCTAAAGCTACTCTCCGGATGTTAGTTCTAGGCTGCTATTTTCTGTGCCTTCTTTTGTGAGTTCTTGTACAATAAAAAAGTATGCTTCAATAGCTTCTAGACCAGAATTGCCTGACTGTGACTATGATGCTGTTTATCCGTGCATCTTCAGAATATAGGGAGGGTCGGTAATGGAAATGAGCACCCATTATCAAAGTGTTTCTCCCGTGATAGAAAGCCTCCACGTGCCAACAGGAGGCAACGTGTAACTTCCCAGTTCAAATTAAAATAATATTTTCTTTAACAGGATGTTCCAGCTTTCCCCTTAATAAGCTAATTTGTCTTGCTTGATAGTGTTGCCGTGAGCAAAGGCACCGTCTTTTTTCACAGGCCTGCCTCTGTCTGCATATTCCTGCATCGATAGCTGTCTGTCAGAGAAAAATGAGTGGCAGCCAAATTAAAAGTTTAATACAGGGGCTTAGATCTATGCAGTGTGTTTTGTTGTGCCTCTTATGATTTATGAACCTGATCCCATTGGTTTAGCCTGGCACATGCCTCCAGGGTCAGAAATGAAAGCAGAAGAGTGGAAAAGAACACCATGAGGTGCACATTCCCAGGATTGCGGCTTTGCTGTTCATTTCAATACAGCAAACTACGACTATTCACATTACAAATCCTCTTGCAGGAAAAATTCACATTACAAATCCTCTTGCAGGAAAAATGATAAAGCTCTACTGCGATTTAACTGATTACAGTACAGAGGTCTGCACAAAAAATGTTAGTGGAAAGACAACAGAAGCTTGACATTTTTGAAATTTCTCATCCTAGGATCTCTTTTATCTATTTTGCTTTCAGCTGCCATTGATGAGAGTATTCATAATGTGCTAAGAAGTTATGAAAAGTATTAAAAAAAAGTTGCATGAACTAGAAATTGAATTGGATGCCGCCAATTCAATCAGACCAATAAGGCTACTTTGTTCAGTTTAGATGGGGGTTTTGCCACTCGTGGGAAATCAACATAAATACATCATTTAAGTAAGTATGAGTAAATCCTTCTTCCCCGGGAGTGTTTTTTTTTAATTACAAAAACATGGTCCACCAGCATAGGAAGAGCTTCTTTTAATGGTCTCAGCCAAATCCTAATTGCAGAGCATTTTTTTCCTATCAAATTCTAATTAGATACAATAAATATTTTGAACTGTCTATGTGTGTGTAAAGAAGCAGTTCTAGTCATGAGAAAAAATTCATGAGAAATGAAGTATTTCACTGCAGTACAAACCAAACCCAAAAACAAAACAAAAAAACTAAAGGAAAATAATTATGCAATCAATAATTTATTAAACCTCCATTTTGTAAAGCCAGTTACAAATCAAACAGAGAAGTGCAGAAACAAATCTGCAATACAGTTAATGTCTGTTACATTCCCAATTGGGTTTTAGCTGCCTGCAGCAACCCGTGAGCCAGGATATAGCAGTACAGTAGTATTGCAGTTTCAAGAGAGCAGAGGAATATGCTGAGGAGACTGAAGTCCAGGCTTCCTCCAAGTGATGCCCTCCACATGTGTGGAAACTAATGGGTATGCTCCAGTTCACTACACTCCAGCTGCACCGAATGGAAATGCACTTGGTTGAGGAGGGCTGTCCTAGTTGGTGTACTGGACCAAACCAAAAGGTGGTCTCTTCTACCAGTCTCCTCTGTTCCACTTTCAGAAACTGAAAAGAGGCAAGAAAGGGCAACTGAATGGGACTCAGCCTGGCATATTAAGGCAATGTCTAGAGAGAGAAGAATTGTGATGTTTGGATCCAGTCTGACTGATGCAGTTACATTACCTGCACAGAATATTTGGGAGTGCCTAATTTTTGTACCTAATTGCTCCTCCATCGTGGCAGAGAATTTCTCTAAAACGATGGCAATGATGATCGTGTTACCTGGAAATGTCTTCATGTGGTAACGGCCCACATGTGCAATCCAGAGACAGGAGGGGATGGAAAGTCACTGCATGGGAAATTCTCTGCCAAGGTTCATTGTTGGGGAGGCCTGGGACATTCTGCTTGTTAGACATTTCCAGAAGATAGTGGATGGATATCTCTCGCTTAGCATTCCTCAGCCTGAGGAACTCCAAGAACCGAAGTTCAAACATCAGGAGGAAGCCCAGTCTGGGAGATGTTGCTTATCTGTATTAGGAGGGGGAAACACGAGGGTTTTCTGGAATGGAAATTATTTTTATTATGACAGAAATATAAATGCAGGATTGGGAAGGGGCACACAATTCAAAAGCCTGGATGTCTCACTTATTATTTAATAAGATCCTGACCCTTAAACCTGTGAAAGAATACTTACATTGGAACAGAGGCTAAATAACACTGTGCTCTCTAGATATTTCAGTTCTTCTTTAATCCTAGCCACCATGCCCAGTGGAAAGGGACTGGAGCAGTTCTAATCCAAACTATCTGGACCAGAGTTTCATATTTGAGGCAAGGCTTCACCTTGTGCCTAATTTCTTCTATTTCTTGTTGCTACCAACCCATGTGAATCTGACCCAAAGATAAATCTTTATTTTGCACAAACTGTACTGAGCTTTCAGAGCTTCTCTGTTCTTAGCAAAGAATTTGGAGTATCTTATCACAGTATTTTAAGAGTTTTAAAAAATATTGTCAGTGCCGTTGAACCAATACTCATTTTCCTACACAATACACATTTAACCTTATCCTGAGAGCATCTTTCTTCAGCCTGGTTGTGTTGAACATTTTAGTTGTATTCCGTTACAATTCCGGAATATGGTTGTGTTGAACAATTTAGTTGTATTCCGTTACAATTCCATCAACATATCTGAGAGGCATCAGACCATAGGAGAATGTATTCAGGCTAAGATCCAAGTAGAAATATTTTCTTTCCGTCCATCTTACCACCAATTCTTTCAATTGCTTATATATGATGGCAGTGCAGAAAAGCGAACATCTTAAAATATGTTTAAATTCAAACTCCTTGCCAAGGCAGAAAGAGAACTGCAGCATACAGTTGGATATAAAATTTGACATTATCCTCTGAATGAACCAGATGTTTTTCTATTAAATGGCACTTCCCCAAACATGCAGCATGGAAAATTATGAAGGACTTCAAGAAGGAAGAGGCATGTCGTTACATTTATGCAGCCTAGTGACAGCCTCAGTAAGTACATCCATGCCCACTGAACATGAAGTAGCTTCTAAGCCACTGGTGATAGTAACAGTCTTGCAAAGATGAAGTTGGTTGAGATGTAGCAGCTTATTCCTGAAAAATCACACATGTTCTACCCAGTGAAGAGATAACAAATTAACGTCTCTTCCCAATGTGGAATTCTTGCTGGTACTGGTTTAGCAACACTCCTGCTGCGTTTATTGCAGAAAAGGTCTTCATGTGATGATCTTTCAAGCAAAGATGGCCCTTGCTTTATTCTTGCAGTAGTATCTGGCCCACAAGGTTAGACTCAGGGAAAGCCCACATAAAACCGCCTCAGATTATTGGCCTCCATAGTTGTAATGGTGGTTGTAATTTTAATGTGCGGTTGTAATTTTAATTTTGAAAGCTCTGGATGTTCAATCCTATCTTTTATATGTCTGTCAGGCAAGAGGCTGGAAGGAGAAATAGGAGTAATGTTACTTCCTTAGTAAAAGAATTTGCTACAAAGTTGGCTGAGTCATAGCATCTGTCAGGAGCTCAAGTAACTCTGCAAACCAGATCACCTCATCCAGATACTTGTGTGGCTGTCCAAACTGGTGGCTGATCTGATGCTACAGCATTTCTTCACAATCATGTTGATATAGGCTTTCATGATTTTAATTATTTCTCCCACCTAATGAAGTAAGAGGATAGAATAATCAGAACTCTTTAGACTAGGAAACCCCTATTCCTACTGCACGCTAGAATCAGTCATGACTGGCAGGGTAACCTTTTAACTTTTATGGCCACGGTGGCGCAAGCAGTTAAGAGCTTGGCTTGCTGGCTGGAAGGTTGGCGGCCCGAGTTCAAGACCCAGCACTACCATGCAGCAGGGTGAGCTCCTGCTGTTCTGCCTTAGCTCCCACCAACCTAGCGGTTCAAAAGCATGCAAATCTGAGTAAACAGGTACCGCCTCTTCTGGCAGGAAAGATAACAGGGTCCGTGTACCTTTGGCATCTAGTCATGCCAGCCACATGACCATGGAAGCATCCTAGGACAAACACTGGCTCTTCGGCTTTGAAACAGGGATGAGCATTGCACCCTACAGTCGGTCATGATTGGCAGGGTAACCTTTTACCTTTATGGTTTTCATAGTGTCCAAACAGGTGAAGACATATTTTGCAAATCAATAATTTTATACCGTGATTGAAATGTAAGTCTACAATGCACAATTTAGCATTCCCCAGATGTGTACTGATCTGTAGCATCCATAATTTCCAATTAACATAAATATTGAGCTGGCTGGAATAATGAAGATGAAATTTGACATACCTGTGGAAGGTATCAGAGTGGTTTAATCAACTAATACATTTAAGCTTTCTGTTCTGACATGGTTGTTAAACTGTTTTTGGGGTCATTATTTTATTAGAATTCTACCTAAGAATTTTACCTTTAGTAAATTCTTAAAACACCTATTTTAAAGCTTAAGATATAGGATATAAATAAAAAAGTAATTTGTGTCGCTGTTATCATCCTAGAAAAGGAATTCCTCTTCTCACATACAAAACATTATTCAGAGAGTGCGAACTATGGCAGTTTTAAAATATTTTTCTTGCCATTGCTCAAAAATTCAGAAGCTGTTGCTGATCTACTCAAGATTGCTCCAAGATATATTAGAAAGTCATGGCCTGTTTCCTGCTCTGGATTTAGAGCAAACAACAGAAGGAAAACTTGGTCTATGAGGGACTGCCTGATATTCCTAACAGCCACCAAACTTCCCAGTTAAAGGTATATTAGTTGCTCTACCATATACACTGTCTAGTTCAGTGGATTTTAAAAGTGTGGTCTGGGGACTCCTCGGAGTCATTGAAACCCTTTTAATTTCTAATACAATACATACTGTATATCGATAGATACAACTCACAAAAACCAAAGCTTTTTGGGACAATCAATGTTTTTTAAGAATGTCAAGGGATCCTGAGATTAAAATGTTTGAGAACCCCGGTTCTAACTCATTCTGCCTTAGAAGAGTCCTTATTGAGGCTGCTTGAATTCTTGAGACAAAAATGCCCTAAAATGTACCTGGGGGGTTTCAAAGTACATCTCTCTTTCATCCACAGTTAGCTTGAAGGTATTGGGCTGGGGAGCTCCAAAGAAGATAATTTGTTCATATTGGAAAGTTTCCAGAGGCTTTGGTTCTCCCCGTTTGTACACTGACACATTCTCTGTGTTGACACTGAGCCAAAGGTCATTTGGAAAGCCACCTTCTTTGCACTGCAGGAAAAGAAATAAGAAGCAAACAGGGATGGCATAACTGAGGAAACCACACTTTGCCAGAACTGGCAGGAAGTATAGTATATAATGTATAAACAGATCCTTTCCCCACCTCATCCTTAGGCCCCTTGACCCGTGTCTTTTTCCATTAATGAATTTTGCAAACATTTCTCAAAACAACAGTTGAAAAGTATTGAATAAAATTTAAATTGCTTAGTTACTCAGAAATTTTCTGTGCTATCCTTTAATATAACAACTCCTCCACCTACAAAACAAAAGGAAAAAAAGAGCCAATTGTTTTGGCAGATGAAATTATTCAGATCTTAGTTTGTTCTGCACTTTGTGCTGAGGGTTTCTAGCCACTGCTGTCATTAAATGTGTGGGATCAGTTGGAAAAGGACCAATGGGAACTTTGGAAAGGGAAGGAAGATGGGACTTGAAAGAAATGTTCTGCAGGTATAAATCTATCATTTCGGGATGTCTTTCAGAGCTCCCTCTAGCAAGCTACTAGCACAGGTGTGTATGCCCTGTATACCATCTAGCACCCAACTCTAGTACTGGACTCTTCGGACACTTTCCTATCCCAACAAAAATACTCCTTTATCCATATTAAGAACCACTATTGTAATTAAAGCAACAAGTTGTGAAAAAAGCCATCCCTGTTCAAGTCCCAACTCAGTCTTAAACATTTTTGAAGCCAACTGAAAATTTGAATCTGGAACTCTCCAGTTCTTTGTTGAGCTTTTTAACTTCTATAATCGCACAAATCCTTCAGTAAATTATTGAAGAACTTTATCAAAGCTATCTAAACTCAGGGATAACACAACAATGCTGTGGCTAAAAATAAAAATGGCTGAAACAACATGCATAAAGCTACTTTAGAAACTGTTAACTCAGGTATAAGATATTTTGAGCAAAGGAATGTAGTAGAATTTTGAGAAAAATATGGGCACGTGTCAAAACAGTAGCAAATGTGGGAATGTCAGATCACAAAATGGCTTTCATGGTGGGCACATCCAGTCACAAAACAAACAGGTGATTCTAGAAAGCAAATAATGTTCCTAAGATCCTGAATACAAAAGGTGTTTTCTGAACCTCACAATGCAATACAACTCCGAAACATTCATACTGTATGTTCATCCCCCGCTTCCTTCTTTTTCTTACAGCCACCCCAGTTTTCTTGTTTACCTTGTCCCTCCTTTCCTTCCTTCCTTGGCAGCTGGGAGTTCTGAAAAGGCAAAACCTTTGTTTCATGCTATGTTTCCTTCCTTGGATTGTGTTTGTCCATATGGGACCCACAACTCTTAAGATGTCAGATGATTGGAGGCCAATATTTTATCCCCACAAACTAATTAACAGATTGTGGGAAAAATCACAAACATCAGGAGATCAATGAGGATATAGCTGGAGGTGTATACAGAGATAATGTTGCTGATGAACATCACAGTGCCTCACTCATACACTGTTCTATGTCTCTCTCACCTCAACATCAAAAAGCGTGGAGCCATAACCTGACCATTCCTTCATGATTGCCATGTAAGCTACCATGGCCTGTTGCTGTAGTAATCCCTGCAGTTTGTTCCACTTTTCTGTTATGCTGGCCCGAGCTGCTGACAGTTCTTCTTTCATCCACATCTCTGCCATCTGCTCCTCTTCTACTTTTTGCTTCTTTGCTGAGCCTGTCTTGAAGCCACGCTTTAGAGTGCCCTCCAGGAAGCTAGTCCGCCTTCTCTCCAGAGCTTGGTTGCTGGAACCACTGCTCTTCATTGACTGCAGGATTTTCAACTTCATCCGGTTCACTGGATAGATGCTATCAAGGGACCAGGAGATTTTGGAATAGTCCCCATAAAGATACTGCAGTCTCAGTGATGCCAAGTGTTGCAGAGTTTCCTCTGGGCCTGGGAAATGGCCATCAATTAGACTTTCATGAGCCTGTTAAAGTCAGAAGTAGCAATTATTCCTGGTCTTTTATATTTGTTAGGACACTTTCTTAAAATAGTTTCACTTTTCAGGACATATACCTCACAGGTGATACTAGTACTAAGGCTTTGTGTAAAACATGAGCTTGAAGCTATTACAATTAAAAAGTAGAAAATATTCAGACGTATGAAATTTTCTCTGACTTTGGAATTCCATTTTATCATAATTAAAATATTGTGATTCATATCTTGTTTCCTCAGGTGATGTAGATCAATTTGATTTGTTCACAGTAAAATGCCAAAGCAAACCAAAGTTCTTCATTGTTTGAATACTGTTGAATATCTAACTTCATTTTTTGTTATGTTATTGTTTGATTTACTGTTGTTTTCCATGTATGCTGATAGCTACTGTATCAAGAGTCAAATTCCTTACTAGCCATGCTTGGCCAAGTATCTGAATTTGAATCATATCAATCTGATCCATTTAACCATCAACCAGCTGATCTGTTCACATATGTCAGCTCCAAACCCAGTCCTGATCAATGCTCATGGCACCACATCCTCTGACTAACTAAATCAAGAACTACCATTTCCCACCTACTATTTCCACTTCTTCCAGTTTTTTCATTAAGATTCATACCAATGGAGAACAAACAAGGCTCCATCACTTCACTGCCCAATTTCCCACTGGCTGCCAAGAACATAGCATAAGTTTGGCTAGAGCCCTTGAGGAGGTGTGTTACATTCTGTTAAAGTATTGAGCTCTAAAATGGACAGACATGTTTTTCAGCCTCTTGATATCTCCAATTCTCTTTCGTTAAGGACTGACTGTGCTTTAAAACCTAGCTCAACGTTGATTGGTTTGGGCATTTACTTTGTGCTGACAAGCCAAGGACAGGTTAACCTAAAACAACTCTCAGGCTCCTTGGGCTACAGCCAAAGTTTTCCTGCCCCACTGTTCATTAAGTTTGTCCATTTGCTCAACATGCTAAACCCATCCTTAACCCAAATCAGCTGTACGAACCCAGCTATAAAGTCCGTCCCATAGAAGGCTTACCTGCTCAAACATAAAGGCAAATTCCACTCCCTCCTTGGGAACATTTTCAACATCCAGGAAGCAGTACAGTTTAAAATACAGTTGCCAATGTCCATCTACCTCCTCTTCCATGGATCCAGCAAGTCTGAACACATAGGAGAATTTGGTGACCCTTTAGGTCATGGATCAAGAAGACCAAGATGTCATAGAAATGTTATTGAAAACTACTTTCTGCAACTTTTGCCACAACATTTAGAAGACTTCAGCACATGATACACCACCCACATTTTCATATCCCTGTGAATAATAGCATGGAGTGGGGACAAAGAAAATTAATGTTGATGTTGCTTGTGGAAAGCTGATGCTGAAGTTGTTTGTGGTGAATAACTTCAGGTGTTGTAACATATGGCTCCAATCTAGGGAAGCCAAGCAATAGAAAAGGCTGAAAACAACTTCCTCATCCATTTTCCAGGATAATTTGTAACTTTATATGAGTACAGATTTAGATATACAAAGCAAGATGTTACAAATGTGATACAGCCTTCTTAGCAAGAAGCACAGGCTAAGATCTTAGCAATAAACAAAGATGAAGCTTAAACAGAGGAGATGGGATCTGAATAATTTGTATGATGTTCTCACACTATGGACACTCAACTTTGCAGCTATGTCAAGAGCTGAACACTCTTGAACACTCTTGAACACTATGAACACTCGCAGTTCAAATACAGTGATTATTCCTACCTCTCAAACTTGGCCAAAACATCTGCTACAATCACCCGGCTCTCAATGGCTTTATCTACATGCTTATTGCGCTCAAAGAGGGCGAACATATTCCGACTGTCTTCCATGGCCAGACCCCGGATCAACTTCTCTACGACCTGGAATTAGAAAGAAAAGGTAATACAATTGAGACCAACCAAGTGACTTCTCGTTTAACAATGGGACTAGACTATAAGATGATTTGGAAAGGCTATATGGATGGGACAAGTATGTACATTTGAGGCACAGCTTGTAATGAACTGGCCTGTGGATCAGAAAGGAAAAGAGACCTTCTGTTTTCACTGCTATCACTATGAAGTAAATGCTTCTTAAAATCTTTCTTGGATCAGTCAGTGAAGAGACAGCAATTACAGAGTGCCTAGACATAGCAACTTTTCAAAAGTTGCTTCTATTCTTATATTCTTACCTCTCCTGCACTTGTGTGAGAATTGATTGTGATCTGACAGGAACCTCCTCCATGGCAATAGACAGTAGTGGTCATTTCCTCCCGAGCAATAAGTGCTTGTATTTCTTCCTGGGAAGGGACATATTCTCTGCTCTTGGTTCTCTTCAGTGAATCACTGATGAACTGAGAATACTGGTCTATTTCTGTGCCCAGAAAGAGATCTTTTACTCTGGGAAAGGAAAAGAAGAGTGCTCTATAGCAAATTTTGATCCAGAACTCTGGCAAAAGAGAGGCCAAATGCATCCAAAAATCATAAGTTACTTAGTACCAACGTGGATGATTCTATAATTTGTTTAAAAAAATTGAACTGATTTGTGCACTTCCCACCAGAGGATATTTACAATTTTCTGACTATAAGACTAGTATTGATGTTTTCATTTTTAAAGCTTCAGGGAAAAAAGAGCACAACTGTGTAATAGAGTGTTAGGAGAGACAATGAAAGCCATATTGCACTGGAGATTTTACAAAATACAGGAAAGAAAGCATGGAACAGAATCTCTTCCAGCATCTGACTTATTTTTAATTTTTTCAGCTGTGATCTACACCTGGGGCAATAAGCAATAAAATGTGTATAGACTAGCTCTTACCTTCTGAGATGAAATTTGAGGTAACGGAGGATTCCCCTACTGGGTAGGAAAGTACAGCTCATGCAGCTCATGAGCTGCCAGTGATTAAGATTACCAGAGCTGTTGGGCTGTGGCACATGATTTGTTTGCTTAATCAGCTGACAATAGACTTCATCTCGGAGACCCCTGAGGTCATGGCAAGTCTGAAGGATGCCCTGGATAATGGGGATAGGGTCAGATACTGATTCAATTTCCTGAAGGGAGTTGAAGATCTTCATAGCTTCATCCTGAAGACTGCTGTAGCCCTTCTCTTGCTGCACTATAAGGAGAAAAGAGCCACAGGAACAAAGGCAGGGAGAAGACAATCAGTATAGTGCCTCGTTTGTTATGCCATTTCAAGTTTAAACACAGTAATCTTATGAAAATTATACTTATGTCCCTCAGGAGGTGGCAAAGTACAGTACTAATGTCTATTCTAGTCTCCTCTAAATTGGTATCTGCCATATGTCTAAAACTACAAGAGCTTATGATAAATGAAATTTATCACATCTGGATGATGCCAGATTGGGGAAGGTGGCTGTACTCATTCACAGAGGTTATATACATAACCTTTTTTCTGGAAAAATGCAGACTAGGGATTCTCCACTATTTGCCTTCTCTTTTCCATCTGAAAAAGCAATAGATTCTACTTTGCTGGGAAAGACAAAAAAAGACAACTTGAGCTAAGAAGATAACTGACATAATAAAAAAATAATAAAATTGGTTTTATTCAGCCTGGAAAAAGGAATCAAATTACCAGCATAATTCATGATGCTGCTGGATTCATCTGGCTGGATGAGATATATTTCATTAAATATTATTACTATTATTAAGTGCATACTTAACAATTTTGAATTCAAGAGTGTTCCACCCTATTTACAGGACAAACTCAGCTTTGCATGTTTAATCAAAAAACAATCTCAGTAAACTCATTATTTTTTCTTATGCACACTTATGAATTTGTCCCACTAAAATCAAGAGAACTTGCTTTTTAATCAAATATCTGAAGGATTGTACTGAGTCTTCTAGATTTTTTTTATAGTCTTCTAGATAGGAGACTTGATACTCCATAACTTTGCCCTGTCTTCTCACCAGCTACAGTTTGACAATTGTTTCTCTTGCACCTTCTGACTTGGTTTCCCAAATGTCAAAGCCACAGTTACTTACTGTTGATTCCAACATCCCCATAAGGCAGTGGCAGCAATGGTGAGTGCAAAGGATGCTGGGTATATCTCAGGATGGGATTCCTTTGATAGATTTGTTCTACCACTTCAGAATTTGTACTATTTTCCTGGAGAAAACAGAAAGGGCAGGGGAACAGAGAGAGATAAGTTTCCAGTGGCTTTGCCTTTTTCCTCCAAACAGACAGGGAATACCAAAAGCCAGGCTCCATAATCCAATCCCAATAAGTTATATTATTTTTTCCAGAGAAAATATTACTGTTAATATTGAAAAGTCATTACTTCCACAACTAAGGAAGAGTGCAGAAGAAAATAGCCACCAATTTGAACTTTTAATTATCATCTGTTCGACCAGAGATCGATCCTCTGGATGTGACATATATGCTGTACTAATTATTTGTCCCTGACCTCATAAAATATGCAGTCTTTATTATGCTGCGCATAGATGTGCCTAACATACATCATGAGGGATCTGCTACTGTAGATAAAGTCTGTGGTGGAAAATGCATACAGTGGTGCCTTACAAGACGAGATTAATCCGTTCCGGAAGAACGCTCTTAGTGCGAAATGCTCGTCCAGCGGAACGAGGTTTCCCATAG
>JANHZU010004266.1:66001-78973 GCA_032468055.1 Acrochordus granulatus
AATGCCAAAGAGTAAAGACATCAGCAATGATCTTAGAGAAGCAATTGTTGCTTCCAGTCAGTCAGAAAGGGGTATAAGGCCATTTTCAAACCATTTAAAAACCATAATTCTACAGTGAGGAAGATTATAAGCAAGTGGAAAACATTCAAGACAGTTGCCAATCTTCCCAGGACTTGATGTCCAAGCAAATATACCCCAAGATTAGAACATGCAATGCTCAAAGAAACTGCAAAAAATCCAAGAATGACATCTCAGACTCTACAGCCCTCAGTTAGCATATGAGGTTGTATTTACAACCTACTTTTAAGAACTGGCCAAAATTCCTCCACAATGATGTGAGAGACTGATAAAGTCATACAGAAACAATTCCTTCAAGTTATTGCTACTAAAGGTAGTTCTACAAGCTATTGAATCTTAAGGTGTACTTAGTTTTTCACACACAGCCTCTCCATTTTGGCTTTCTTTTTGTAAAATAAATGATGACACGGTGTAATATGTCATGTGTTGTTCATCTGAAGTTGTATTTACCAGCTTTTAAGAACTGCCAAGGACCAGATGATTTTTACTATGTCCTGATATGTAAAACCACAGAACTCAAAGAGGAGGTACTTCCTTTTTCACATGACACGATTACAGAAATTGCTGCAGTAATTGGCCAGGTGAGTGCCCAGATGAGCAACCGAGAAATAACTCTAGTCAGATGGTATCTTCTAGTAGGTATCAAATTATCAATGTAATGTTTAACTTTTGTGACTCACATAGGTACTTTCAAATCATTCTAACATTTATTTCATTAATCAGCAAGACCTCAAGAACTAAAGTGCTGAATGAACAAACATGACACAATAAAATAGAAATGTATTTCAAATGACCTATCCTTGCAGCCCCTGAGTCAGCCCACACTCAGGGTGCAGTTGTGAAACTGTCTACTTGCCTCTATTGTAATAAAGGTTGAATCACCAATCCAGATGATTTCTATAGTTAAAAAGAGTATATGCTAACTTTCCTTTGCCTCAGGTACCAAAATATGTTGAGTAAGGCTTGGCTATAGTAGCATTCATAGCAGTGTATTCATAGAATGAAAGTCTCCAGGATCGTATAGCGAAATCTGCTGGCTCCTGTGGACCAATTTAATTTCACAGAATTCCCCTAAGCAATACTATGTCAGGGGCATTGTAGAAAATTACATTTAATTGCCTGATGGGACCAATTGGGCATGGCTAAGTGGTTTGTTTTCCTAATTGTGGATTGGTTTGAGACTGTATAATGCAAAACAATAACATCAAAACTCATGAAAAAATGAATATTACCCATCATTTAACTTTATCCAAGGAATATATAACATTATTGAACTTTATTTAAACTCTATTTTTATTCTATGTTTCTGACAGAAACTCAGTGAGGTATCCCAACTGACTGTTTTTATCGCTCTAACTATACGAGATTCCAAAATGTGAATATTTACGATTGTTTATGACTCCAGATTTCACACAATATACTTGCTTATGCTTAGCTTAAAGATGGTTTATACAAAGGACACAGTTTCTGGGTTTGTTGAGACAAGGAACTGGTTCACACAGTTTGGTTTGTAGTTGTGTATCATATGAACACAGCCAGAGTGATTCACTGCTACATAGGCCTTTGCTATCTATTTTTTTTTAATTATGGTTATGTTATATGAACAGATATGAATTCTCTTACTGTTGCATTTAAACAGGAAGAGAGTTCAAGTGAGCCTCAGTTGAAGGGAAAAAATCCAATCTTATCTTTAGTACCTAAGTAATAATAGTGCTCTCCCAATTTTGAGTGTACTAATCTCCTTCATTTATTTTAAGGATAAATTAGGATAGCCCTTGTTCCTGTTATGATAAGGACAATAATTTTCAAAACTGCATTCTTCTGAGAGCATTTCTCAGAAGTTAGAGCATAACTAAGCATTTCCACCCCTTAGCAAACCTTCCATATTTGAAGCCCAAATGCCCTGTATCTTCTTACTATACAGAGTTGGGATGCTTTCATGTACAGTTGCAGCCTAGATCATTTGTATCTGCCTGTGTATGAAAAAATGGTTTGTTAAGTAGGCACAGGATGGAACTTGTTCTTCAAAGCTCTTAAATGAGCATTCTTTCTTTTGTCCTCATTCTCTTCCTCAAACAATCAAAACCATCCATTTTTCATTTCCCTTGTGTTATGAAATTGAGTCCAGATGCCAATTTAATTTGTTTCAAACGAGAATTTGTGTTTAAATCTGGGTGATGATTGTAATGTTAAAATGAAATGAGTGTTTCACAGTTAAGCACTGCTTAAAGGTAAGTGAGATTAGCCCATTTTTGAAACAATAAGCCTTTTTAAAAAGTGATCTAATCAAAAATGCAATTACAGCAGTAGTGAAATTTTACATTCCAGCAGGGGGTAGATAAAACATATGGCAAATAACAAAGCAAAGCAGTCATGGCTTGAGTAATTATTCCCCATGGCCCTAACTTTCAGTGAGCATTGACCAGCTCTTCCTTCTGAAAAAAAAAATCTATCTTGGTACCTTAGAAGAAATTATTCGGAAAATGCACTTCTTTTGCAATTGTGTCTTGGTGCTACAGGAAAATAGAACTCAGTAATATGAAATCAGTCAATCCTAGGATTATTTAATTATCCAGATTCAAAATAAAAAAATGTGATTTGGAGCACTTGAAGACTCACTGTAGTGCTTTCTGGGAAGACATTAGATATGTTTTTTCTGCAAATCATGTATCAGCTGCAGAAGTTTTCTATGTGAATAGAGGAAAAAATGCAGTTTCTCTAAGGTACTCCTGAAATATGCTAGAAATGCACCTGTACAAGCTCTGAATCAAAGGTTGCCCTTCAAATTCAGATTTCTACATGCACAAGCCCTAGTTAATAAAACAGTACACTATGTGTACTGAATTTAGTTTGAAACACCTCTAAATTGCCACTCTCCAGAACTGCTACTACTACTATTCACGTGTGGATAATCTAAGTTAGATTGACAGTCTAAGACCTGTGGAAATGTAATAATTCAGGTCCTAAGTATTATTAAAATAGCATGTAAGAATATAAGCAGTTCCAAGCAGAGTGTTTTATGGTGTTCAGATCTGATAAATTCAATATTTCCAGATATCAAGGAAATCCAAGGGTTCCAGTAATGATAGGTATAATAGTGGATTTCTTTTTCCATTAATATTTTCCATTTTTTTTCTTCATTATGTTTCATCATGCAGTCAGCCAAATATTTAGACTGCATTTGACATTCTTACTCACCTATCAAGTTCTTCTCAAAGATCTGGAATTGGCAGATGTTTTTATCTGTTAGTGTTAAATATATGATTGCAGAATGTAAGCTCTTTCAAGTAAAGCTGCCTTTTGCAGTTGGCTGATGGTGATTTTGCCATTGCCAATAGTGTCTAAGTGGTGCTCCAGATGTTTAGAATTGCACTCAAGACACCTGTTACTATTGGTACGATTTTTTGTTTCTTTTGCCACAGTTACAGCTACTATTTGCAGGTCTTTGTATTATGTTAATTTTCCATTTCTTTCTCTTCCATTCTGCTGTCTCCAGGTCCTGCCATGTCCACTATCCAGACTTTTTTGTTTTTCTAATTGACACTTGTTAATTCTGTAGTATTATGTGGCAGATGCTTCTCTGCTTGAATTCTAAAATCCCAGAGCACTTTAGCTTCTTCATTTTCTTTGTCTATTTTGTGGTCCCACCAGTTCTTGCCTTCAAGAAAATGGTATTTTTTGCAGCCCTTCCAATGCACCATTGTTGATATTTTGTTGTGCCATTGCTTGTAGTCAGTCTGTGCAATCTTCTTGCAGAGGCTAACTAGGTGGTCCACTGTTTCTTTTTGTTCTTTGCAGAGGAGCATTTGCTGTCTGTTGCTGTCTTCTAAATTCTGTCTTTGTATGCATTTGTTTGGACTGTAGAGGCAAATCAGGAGAGTCAGAAATAGAGGAAGCCAGCGTAGCTATTGAATTGTTTTCACTGGTTTGTTTGGCAATGCCTCCTCTACCTTATCCTCAGAAAGAACAAAACCCTCTACACACAAAAGAAGAATTGAAACTGAAGAATAATTGAGCATCTAGAATAGCACAAAAACAATAGAAAAAGGTTGCCTCCATGGAAGCTTTGTTCCAAAGAAATAGCTAGCACAAGTACTAAAAGATGCCAATACCGTAATATCAAATATATCACCAGCACACTGCAAGAAATAAACTAACTCATATACAGCAGAGCTGCAATTATAACTGAACACCTGGAATATAAAATCAACAAAGAAGGAAAAAAGCCAAACAGTGTACCACCCAAATGGAAGATCAGGCTGTAAAATAAGATCAGTAGCTTGAATAGATGAAAAAAAAGAAGAACAAGAAGAACAAAGAAGAACTGATCAAGAAATATCACCTAGAAACAAAGAAGCTCTGGAAATAATAAAGCAACAAATAATAGCTATAGCCAAGAAGATCATCAGAGATTAAATTCAAATTGTGCACTATAGGCAAAATATCCAATTTCAGTCAAGTCAATCTTTTCTACCAATCCATCAGAATTATCTACCAACATCCATCAAATCAGAAAATGTCTACCAATCCATCAGTGGAGAAATTGCAGGGAACAAGTCAACACCTGACAAAGGAAAAACTGCAGTTCTGGGCACAGCAATGGAACAACCCAAAGAAACACAAGAATGCAGTTTGTACAAAGGATATATTCTTGGAACAGAAATGTCTGGAATGGAAGGTCAAAATAGACAAAATGTGGATATGGCATCATGATTGCAAGCCCCACCCTTATTGTATACGTGTTGATGTCATATGCACATACAAAATATAATCTTACTTGATGTGACCTACCTCTATAGATGCTGCTGCCGTGGAAAAAGAGTAGTAATGGAAGGGCCTTTTCCTATGGGTTTGGATGTTCTAGCTGTTTCTTGGAGTGCCACTTTGTTTTAGTTATGAGCGATAACTTCTTTTTTACGTTAGTGCTCTTTGTTTTTTCCTGTGCAAGCTGCTTTGAGCTTTTTTGGAGTCAGTGGCAAAGAAGCTGTGATCAAGGAAAATAAATAAAATGTTAAATAAAAACCTGCAGTAACATGGGGTGAATAGTTTTGCAATTTTTTAAGATGAATGAACTGCTCATCCAATTCCTGTTCTAAGTCAGAGACAAGGAATATTTTTACCTCCCTTTTTTATATTCAATATGATATCAAATTGATGCCTTCAAATTGTGGTGCTGGAGAAGACTCTTAAGAGTCCCTTGGACTGCAAGGAGATCAAACCAGTCAATCCTACAGGAAATCAACCTTGACTATTCATTGGAAGGGCTGATACTGAAGCTGAAGCTCAAATACTTTGGCCACCTAATGCGAAGAGAGCACTCACTGGAGAAGAATGTGATACTGGGAAAGATGTGATGCTGGCAAAAGGAGAAGGGGATGGCAGAGGATGAGATGATTAGATAGCACTGTAGACACAATGGGTGTGGATATGGGCGGACTCTGGGAGGCAGTGCAGGATAGGGAGGTGTGGCATACCGCGGTCCATGGGGTCATGAAGAATCAGACATGACTGAATGACTGAACAGCAACAAATTGGCCATGTAACGTGATCACGTTACTGCTAGCTATAAATGAATGTGATTGTGCTTGTTTGAACTTTAAGGAAAGCTCTGAAAAATAAGAGTATGTGGTGGGGGGTGGCAGGGAGGAAAGGAGGAAATTGTTTATAGAATACTGTGGGGTATTGTACTTTATATGCAATAACTATCTGGACTTTTTCCATCCTAATGTGAAACCCAATTTACATATTCATAAAGGCTTAACCTGATCGAGAAAAAAATACAGTTTTTCTTTCCATGCCATTTTGAAAGGCGTGCTGAATCACTTGAACAAAGAATCTTTTGAAACCTCTCCCTTAAAAAGATACAACTTTTATTCTGGAATAAAAGGACATAAAATAAAATAAATAAAATAAACAGGATAAATAAATAATAAACAATAAAATAAACAGGACCAAATAGCAAAAAGGGGGAAAAAAGAGGAATGTACCAACTGAAGATGAGATGTGATTGTAGAAGCAGACAATCTGCTAATTACATGGAACTGAGAAAGCTGCTTACCCTTCATGTAGAGATAGCTGTGAAAATATGCTGGCCCAGATCCATGGAGCACTGTGACCCGGCCACTACAGAATTCTTCATCTGTGTCTATGTAAGTATCCCCTTCATCTTTGCTTTCTAGAAACTAGGAGAAAAATGAATTATTGTTATCTGGCAAGCAAATACATAGACTTCTGACAGGCATTATGCTTTCCACTTAATTCTCTCCCACTTCTATTACAGATTAGATGAACTGATTCCCTAGATACAGTAACAACTGTTCAAAAGTTGCTTCAAAACCCTTTATTCAAAAAAATAAATGAGAGGAATAGGATGACTAGCAGCAACTTGGATGGATTTAATGCAGTGAAGTACCAGTTTGGAATGAGTCACCCGTGGAGAAATTCTATTTAAATGTCATCAAAAATCAAAACTGACTTAACACACGTAATCAATAAATCCATCAATCAATCATAGCAGCTATATATAAATAGCAGCTTGGAAGAAAATATAAATGCCCAGAGGATTATATCCAAGCTTACCACATCGTTGTCTAGAATTGCCTAACTGAATTATATGTCTTTAGAGATCTCTTTAATAAGAAGAAACATTACACAGCACCATGTAATCATGAGGACTTTTCATGTTGCTGATAGAACAGAAAAATACACAGTTAAAAAAATTGTAGGGCTGTGAATTTGATAAGGAAACTGCATGAAGATATTTAGCACTTTCTTGATGAACAAAATATTTCTTCACTCAAACTCCCACTCAGCTCATAATAACCTGATTTGCTTTTGGCAAGAAAGAAGCACAGATACATTAGATGGGTGAGGGAAATAACTATTGAGAGTGATTTTAGAATTACTTAGTCGGAAGAAGACTTAAGAGTATTAATGCTAACTTCTACAAAAAAACACAGAGACTGGTCTTTGGCTCAGGCAACATTATATCTGAACAATTATTAAGTGAACAATATGGCTCACTTAACATTGTTCCAAGTTCAAATGTCCACCATGACATTCTCTACCATTAATGGTTCCCATTTCAATACATAAGCACACATAAGTATAATTTCACAGGAAAATATGACACTGTAATAGAAGGAAGACACCAGTGACTAATTATATAAAAAGTTGACATGGATCACATGTAGACTGATCTATGAATTCACAGGAAACACATACACAAAAATGTTGAAAATGGTTCTTGAGAACTGCATTATAAGTCAGCCATAAACAAATGCACTGTTGCAACAGATTAACCAACAATGGAGTGAACAAATATGTGTCTATGAGAGCATGTGAAAACATAATTTTATCCTGCCTTTCTTTCATTATGGAACTTAAGCCAATGTTGCCCATTGGAATTTATGGGTTAAATTTGACAACGATATCAACTAGGGAAGTATGAATAATGTGTCATTTATGCAGGATGAAACAGGTTAACAACACAAATATGTGTTAACAACACAAATATATGTTTCATATGGTTATGAAACTTTCTCACCGAGTCCAAGCTTCCACGATTGGAATCCACACCATTGCTATGAGAATTGCGCAGGCCCTCCTCCCTGTTCAGTGGCTCAACTGATGTGCTGCTGACATCTACAATGCCATCAAATTCCTCATGGTCATAATCTGATTCCACATCTGGAGGCAAGCTGTAAATTGGATCTTCTGCCTCCACCATGTCATTCTGCATTACTTCTGAACCTATCCAGGATATGCTTTTCAGATGTTCTTTCTGTGGGCTTCCAGCCCTCTCTGTAGAAAGAAGCAGAGCATTATCTTCTCTGTTCTCATCCTCCCCAGACACTGGCACATTTGGAGATGTATCTTCCTCTGAGTAATAGTTATCACTTGTCCTGGTGCTGCTGTCCTGGTTCAACAGACCTGGGCTGGGAACTGGTGGGCCTTCTTCATCAGCAGGAAAACCTTCATCTTCTTCTTCCTCAGCTAGTGGAGCAACAAGGCTGCATTCGATATTGAGAGTTCCTTCATTAGATAGGGAGCGTTCCAAGTTTTGTACACTTTCATCCAGGTTCCCAAAATCTAGAAGTTCTAAGAATTCCTGTGCAACTCTGGATGCTTCTTTCTCTAGCCTCTGTATTTCTTCTTCCCGTTGCCGCTTCATCTCATTTTTGGTATTCTCACATGTAATGGACACATGATCTGTCTTCTGTTGCCACTGCAGCCTCTCAATTTCCCTTTCTAGCCGTAAAATCTCCTCCATCTGACACTGTTCCTCTTCTTGCAGTGGATGGTTCTTCTCCTGAGTTCTTAATACCTCCATCTGATTCAAAAATGCAAGTAGCAAATTTTTAGAGATCAGTTTTGGCAGGCATCAATAGATCTGAAAATGCAGGAACTATCATAATGGCCAAGTTGTAGTTCACTGCTTTCCCAGGCCACAAGATTTCTTTATTCTAACTTTTCAAAGGTACAATATGGAATATTTACTAAATCCCCCTATACTGAATATAATTAAAAAGAAGATTGCCATAGGTAGTGTGTTTCCTTTGATGCAATGGTATTTACAAAAAAAATCAGCCAAATACAACTACTGTATGAAGCCTATTGCTCTATCCATGGTTGGAATCTACTTTATCTTAATGCTTTTCAACCAGCCCCAAATTAAGGGACAATAAATTGGATTCACAGGAATTCTTCTATGAGTATTTGGGGTTCTCATCCAATTTCGTCTCCCATTTAAGAAAGGTTGGAAATTCTACTCCAGCAACTACCACTTTATCCATGACATCTTTAAATAGCATTTGTGGCCCTCCCAAATTAAACCATTAAAAAAATCAAAATCTTGTGAAAATTCTAAACTTTGTAAGTTTTCAGTACTGTCAAATTCTGAAAGCAGAGTTTCAGACAAGAAAGCAAAATATTTCACTGTGTGTGCAACAAAAATATATTTATTTCTGTTTGAAATAAATTGGTTAGATCCAGTTTGGTCTAGCGATTAAGGTAATACACTAGAACCTGGGAGGTTGTAAGTTCTAATCTCACCTTAACCATGAAAGCCAGCTGGGTAACCTTGGGCCAGTCACTTTCTCTCAGCCCAACTCACCTTACAGGATTACTGTTGTGGGAAAATGGGAGGAGGAAGGTACATTAAATGTGTTTGCCAGTTTGGGTTGATAATAAAATAATAAAGGTGGGATATAAATAAATAGTTCCATATAAATGCACAGCAATCAGTTCCTAAAATATTGAATCAATGTTTGATATTTTCCTGAAATTTGGGTCCTTGCATGAACCAAAAAATCATCCCTCTGTTGCTGGTTGGCTCAAAAGGAATGCATCAATTGTCACTACAGTATCGAAAGCTTCTTCCTCAGGTCAAATAGCAGCTTTGGATATGGTATATATAGACTTGAGACAATTATGCCATAAGAGGATAAGGTTAGACTTCCCTCCCCACTTTAGCATCACGTATATTTTGATCTAAAACCGCTAAACTGTAAACTAAATGCACTCCACAGCTATTTTAGAGAAATGTGCACAGCTTACACTCAGAAAAAGGCAAGTCAGATAGGTTAGGGTTCTGCTGGGACCTTGAAGAAGAGGCAGAAGGTTAGAGAAACAACAGAACACACCTGAGCTATCTGCAGTGCTGCTTCCAGTTGCTCCTTTTTTCTGTTCAAAACAAAGTACAGTTATTCAGTAAAATACGCAGTCCAGTTTGCCAGAGAATTAAGAGAAGTCACACTCTTTCTTTACAATTTCTAGTACTAAAAATCAATGTAATTTTAAAGAGTATAGCTGTCTTATTTATGTCCCGATTAAAAACTGCCACAAAACTTTCCAATCCATAGAATTTATTAAAGCACATTTAATTAAAAGCTTTTCAGAAGGTTGGATTTTCTTAAAGGTGTCAGAACAAAACTGACTGCTATTTGGTATGTGGACCATTCACAATCTCAACTGTCTGTGGCTAGCTTTATTTATTTTCTTATGTTTTGTTATGTTATCCATAATGGAGAACAATTCATTGTCATTAAAATATTATTTAATTAACTTTAAAGAAGCACTTATTTGAGGTTAAGACAGGCAATCACCTAGTTTCACAAAGAATAGAAATATTCTCTTAGGCCTATTCCTAAATTCTGGAATAAGCTGAGAAACTGGATGAGGGAAAGGAAGACTAAGGTGGTGGAGTCTTTGAAAAAGACAGTTTTTAAAAGATAATGTTAGGTTGTCTCAGAGCTGCGAAAGTAATCTATTCAATTCACATATTATTACTTATTTCATATAATAACGATTCTGCATGCAGAGAATTCTTTGTATGGAGCTCCCTCTTTCCAGCAACCCAAGACGGACTCAGTGAGATGTGGCTTTATCATCTGATTGTGAAAAACGGTTCTCAGAAATATAATTAAATATAAATAAAAATTAAATATAAAATTATTAAATATAAATGTAACCATTGTAGTTTGTACCTTTTCTTTTCCTTCTCTTCCTGCTTCCTCCTATGCTCTTTCTCTTCTTGCCATTGTCTTTCCTCTTCCTCCTTTCTAATCTTCTCTTCCTCTTCTCGCCTCTGCTCCTCAGCTTCCTGTTTCTGCCTTTGCTTTTCTTGCAGCAGGTCTTGATAGAAGATGCGAGCTAGGTGTCCACGCCAATGCTTCTGCAGGACAATGGCAGAGGCTTTCAGATGTAAGAGAGACTTCTTCCAGAAGTGAGCACGGTAATTCTTTTGGATGGTCACAGCACTGGCTAGCACTCTTTGATACTTCTTCCTGAGTCAAAAGGCATATGAAACATAATCACCATTCTTCCAAAAGTTTCCTAGCTGCTGCTTTGCCCTATAGTGTTAAAATGCCCAATCTGATGACCCAACACAGTTCTCCATATAGATAATGCTCCAAGTAGCCCCTTTCCATTCTCCCTCAATCTGTATCTATGGAGTTTCTGAGTCCCGAGACTGCCATTCATTTCCAGTTTCTGCGTGTAACTTTTTTTCTGCTAAGCACATGTGGAAGAACTTTGTACTATTTCCATGCCAAACTGGCATTTTGGAATCTCTCAGACAAGGCCAGTTAACAACTTTATTTTCTCCGAACTTACATCAGACTGGTTTCTTGATGTTCCCATACAGACAAAGATTGTTAACCTGCTTGCCATCTTAAAGAATGAAAGTAATCCATTTTAAAAATGAAAATAAAAAGCTATGATGGATCTCATCTGCCAGAAAGTCATTTACTGTATAGCAGTGAGGTCCAGCATCTTAACAGATATTCAGAAGCAGTCTTCTTGATAACTAACTTGTGGACAATGAAAATCATAGGAAATGTTTTAAGTTCAGATATTTCATACACATTCCTTGCCCAACCACACAATCTAGAACTGAGGATGGGAGGCTTAATGTGTGTTGACCTACTTCTGTAAATCCATAATAGCTGGCATGAAGCTACCTTTTTTCCTTTATGGATAATCAATTAGAATAACTAGTAGACCTTACATCACACACCCATATGTCCAGGCACTGGCAGGTGGGATGGAATGATAGAAAATCCAAGTATCACTGTATCACCAAGAAGTAGTAAAATAATAATTTAAAAAAGATGTGCTGTAATATAGTAAAGATTCACTTTATTATATAAGATTTACTTTATTATATTAATTGTTAATAGTACCATGAGTTCTCTTGTCTGCATGGCTCTTTACTTTTCTAAAGAAGTAATAGAGTAGGATAAGTTGTACCATACATACATGTGTGCAATTTTTAAAAAGTTATTTTGTGTGTCAATTATAGATACAATGCTAGTGGCAAACTTGCTTCAGCAGCAACATAAAGGTTTAAGTGCATTAGAAGCAAATCTTGCTTAAGCTTTGCTCAAATTGCAATTGGCTTAGGTAAAATGTAGAGTCTTGTTCATAACTAGAAATTATTCAGTTCCAATCCATTCCAGCTATCATGGCCGTTGGCAAGAGATTACAGTAACTCTAGTCAGTAACATCTGGGGTGCATCAGGTTATCAATCCTTAGTGTGAGGTCTCATCAACTTTCCTGTTCTAGTTTACTTGATGAAAATTTAAAGCATCCCTATAGATTTTGTAAGCACTAGCACACTTACTAAAGATGTAAAAAAAAGCTGAAGACTTCTATTTTGCTTCTGACAAATTATGGGGGGGAAAACCACCCTCAGAAGTTCTACACAGTGTCCTTCTTTCCTTCTAGTTTCACTTGATTCAGTAATATCTGGGATTTCACCAGGTATTGCTTACAGGTCTTCCAGTCTTTCTTTGCAACCTTAAGAGAGTCTAAACGTGTTTTAAAAAAGGACAAATCTATACAAATCACACTGAATTAGTTATAATTTCTGTGCTGCTATGGTGTAGTTCTGTATGACATACTGTCTATTTCTCCTTATAGCAACACTATTGCATCTATGAATTCAAGTGATTGTCCCAATGGGCATATAGTACATTGCAATTTGCCTGAACAAGCTGAGACAAAGCCCAGCTCGCTATGGAAGAAGAGATGACAGTAAGTTAAAAATAGAGACATAGGTAAGGAGCTAACAGTGCAGGGATGAAACACAACCCTGCTCACAGCTCTACCGAGAGACCCCTAGAGAAAAACAGGAACTGGCAGAGTTTAATACTGAGCAGTTCTAAATCAAAGCATTGGGAATCTTGAATGAATGGCAAAGTGAAGAGGGCCAGGGATGTAGGTAGGGGCAGCTTCACAGAGGACGAAAAATGCGACAGGAGGAAGTCAGAGCAAGTGGCTAACTTTGCCTCTTAGAAGCACTTGGAGACTTTGGAGCAGGAGTGGGAGGGCAGGAAAGAATGGGGGAAACCCAGCGCATGGAGAGGCAGCAGGCAGGCAGCAATGCAGCC
>JANHZU010004266.1:90544-110816 GCA_032468055.1 Acrochordus granulatus
AGGGTTGTTGCTTGGAAGGAGAATCTGGAATCTGAGTCTCGGGAGTTCTTTCTCTTGAACAACTTTCACTTAATTTATGCTTTTTACGTAGCGAGAGAGAAGGACCATCAGCTCCGTTGTGAAATTTCCCACGCGAGCTCATCGCACAGTGCTCATCTTGCAAGTTTTTGCTCATTAACCAAATTTTATTAAGAATTTCTGCTTGTCTTGAAGAAACCTTGTGAACTGAGGTGCTCACAATCGGAGGTTCCATTGTATTGAAATGTGGTATATTATATACTTGGAAGGCTTCTCTTTCCATTACTTACAGCATGAGTAGCATTTTCTGAACATTGAGACTATACTCTTTCAAAAACTCTTATCTCCTCCCTGGGAAGTGCTCTGAAATGGGGATTTGCCTGCCTTTCATTTTTCTTACTGAAGCAAACAAGGGCAGTGAAACTCTGGAGATCCATCGCTGGACAGCTTCTGGGGAGGAATAGCAGCGATGGCCCCACCAAGAAAGATCAAGTGTCCCTCTAGAAGATATCCAGACTGTGAGCCAAAATGGGTTCCCTAGCCTGGCTTGATTTTCATCTCTCTTCCCTATTCAACAGATACATAGAATGAAGATATACAGAACTGGTTCCTGTACATTATGCATGATAATGTCTAGGTTACATTAACACAATGTACTATATTTTTGTAACTATTTATAAACAATAAGCTGCTCCAAAAGGCAGAGGATATGCTAATTGCTGATGATAGTCACAGGTTGTAGTGACAAGAATTTTTCCCAAGGTCAATTCAAAATCTGGTTTTGAAGTATATAGTTCTGAATGAGACCAATATAATTTAAGAAATACTTTTTCTTTAATGTTTCTAATATTTTATTGAACAGCTTGGCAGATGGCCAAGAGAGCTTGGATTGCCTTTCTACTAAAACCTTACTCTTTAAGAAACTCTGGCCTGCCTGCCTGCCTGCCTGCCTGCCTGCCTTCCCTCCCTCCGTCCCTCCCTTGATTCACTCATATAAAATGAAATATTTAACTAAGCATTTCTGTTGCTTATATTAGTGTAGAGCATGAACCAAGCAACTGAAAAATGCAGTGGTGTGTATATACGCCGACTTACCCCATGTTGGTTGTGGAGCTTTTCCAAGAGGGTGCTGTCTGTGCCTTTGGGGAATCTACTTTCCTCATTAACTAATGCCAGCAAGCCAAGTTTCTGTAATCAAACCACAAGAGGAGAAATGTAAACCCTTTATCATAAGCAGCAGGGTGGGTTGCTAAGCCAGAGGGGAACTAGAGGTTAGAAGAGCAGAGCAGATACACTAAAAGGTATTATTCTGAGTACTGTAGTCAAATCTTAATCCTAAAAGAGTTTCAAACTGAGTAATGTCCACATTCAGACCTCAGAAGAGAAAGGAAGGCTTGTATTGGCTAAAGGTATACAGTATTTTCACAGTTATGTCCATTTGATCAAGTATTGTCACTATACTGGGACTGAAGAATAGCCTTAAGAATATAACAGTCCAAGGCTTATCCAGTTGGTTCAATTGTTTTTTTAATGTAATTTTTATTATAAGATTTTATATTAGTTTAAAAACAACAGAAATATAAAACCAAAGGTAGGAAAAGAAAGTAAAATAAAAAGGAAAGGTAACATAAGGGAAAGAAAAAGAAAAACATCCAAAGAAGTGACTTCCAAATTTCTTTGCAGCAGTTACAAACAAAATAATTGCCATCTCCACCCTCTTAAATTACATATCATTGTTCTCTTCTTCCCACAAGCAGATCTTTTTAATCAATAAATTCTGAAATCACCGGTTCATTTTTATCCATTTTCAGCAAAGCTAGAGTTTCCAGTCTTTTATACAGGTTCAATTGGTTATTTCATGGAGCGTTCAGACATCACCCTTGGGTCATCAATTCATTGATCATCATTTACTCTGCATTTGTGTTTTCTCTTAATGGGAGTATTTCATTTTGGCAAAAACACCCAAAACAGAACAGCAAATTTTAAAAGGTTTCATCGTACTTCCATTTTATAGCATTCGGCTGCCCCTGACATTGGCATTTGAGGCTATTTCCTTCCTCTAGTACCCCTCCTAAATATTCAGTTGTGAGCACTTGCACAACTGCATGTGTATTACTTAATTTTATCAATGTTGGAATTCCAAATGTTGATATATCAAAGCACCATTTTGAAACCAGCTCCGTGCCTCTCCTCTGATCAGCTTTTTACTTTCTTTTTCAAAGAAGAAATATTTGCTCCATTTGTTGAGAGGTGGGAAAGCTGCCTGCAAGTTAAAATTCTTTATTTAAAATATGCCCAAATTATCATTCCAAATCTGAGCAATAAGAATGAGTAGATAAAGTTTCTGAATAGGTTTTTTTACTAATAATTGTTAAATCTGAGGGAGATGGGTGGTTTAAAAATGTGATAAATAAATAGTAATAAAGGCATTTCCAAGCCACTGTTATATAGAGGCCATCCTTTTGCATGCTCATCTCTCTTAGTAACTCAAGAAACCTGTTACTAAAAATGTCATTGAGAAGATCAATTTCTAAATTTAATTTGGTTTACTTTAGGACTCTTCTTCTTCTTTCCCACCTTTATAAATATATAACACAAGATAGTGAACATGCTTAATATTTGTGCCTATTTTCCTCACCACAATAATCCTATGAGGTGGGTTGAGCTGAGGGAGTGTGACTGGCCCAAAGTTACTCAGTTGGCTTGATATGCAAAGGGGGGGCCTAGAACTCACTGTCTCCTGGTTTCTAGGACAGCATCTTAATCACTGCACCAAACTGGCTTTCTTTTTTGGCCTATGGGCATGCCACTCAAAGGCCAAGTAAGGTTTTGGTGTGCATTTATAACTTAGGCAATTAACTAAGATGTCCCTGATCACTTGGGTCTTCCCTAAGTCTTGCAGAAGGTGAGAGAGAATATGAGAGAGAGAGAGAGAGAGAGCATACACATGAGAGCTTGCTGTTCTCTGATCTTCTACAGCAAATATACAAATTTGTTTTGAGTATTGACATGCCTAATCCTCTCATTGAATGTAAATGTTTTAGTGTTGTGCTGGTTCCATTTTAAGTTCTGCTGCTTTTTAAAAATATTCTTACGATACTTTTGTTACTGTTTTCTATTAATCTTTCATTAGTCCATTTTCAAACGTACATAAAATAAAAATGAACTATACACAAAGAAAAAAGGGGAAAATCAGCACAACAGAAAAAGACAAAAAAATCGATATTTCACGTTCACTTTATTTTATAAATATTTGAAAGGGGAAAGTAAGCTTTCAATGGTCATCAAATCTGTCCAAGATTTCGCCCCCCAAAGGGAAAATGTGATGTTTTTGAAAATATAGTGAACACAGCTGACAATCTTCTGATTTTCATTAGCTGCCTGGAACACAGATTCATTTGTAAGAGAGAGAGAGAATGAACAAATCACACATTAAAAATGAAAGTGAGAACAGCATATCCTAGACATTCAAGACTGCAAGACTGTTACATGCTGTTACAGCATGTAACAGTACTGGAACAAGGCAAAAAAGTTATGCATCAAGGAAAACAAGACGTTTTAAAAAAATTAAAGCATCTGGTTAGCCTATCCTTAGTTGCTTTATTTATTTGCCACCTCATCATCAAGGTAGTGCAAGATAGCTCAGATATTAGCGTTAATCATTAAAGGAACAGAAATAACAGAACAAATAACAATACTATATAACCAGCTCAAAGATTTCAAATTATCAGGATAGATTACCAGGGAAGAAAACATTACCTCTTACCACAGACCTTGTTGGAAGAGCCAAGTTTTTGCAGCTTTATATATGCCCAAAAGGTTGGAGCCATTTGAATCTCAGGGAAGATGCTGATCTATAGGGCAAGTATAGCTACCGAGAAAGTATGTCTCCTAGGGTTTACAAGGTGATAATGCTTTATGGACATGATTTGGGGATTACAAACTCTATCAGACCTTACCAGTCAGGCAGAAAGATGAGAAAAAAGTTGGCCCCATAGTTAAGCAGGCTGTAAGTCATGTGAGGCTTTACAGATGACAACCAACACTTGAATTGCACTTGGAATGCCCCCGGGAAACAACAGAGCTTCCAAAGCAAAGATATTATGTGGGCAAAGTGAGGAACACCCATAACTGTTCACTCAAGTGCATTCTGGACCAATTGTAGCTTTTCTTTGGTCTTCATTCATACTGCCTGTTGCAGTGGGCAAAGCACATGGTGATTAGGGTATGAATCACTTCACCTCCTGGTTTTTTTTTAATTTGGCAAGCATTATCCTCTTAGGAGGCTTAACATTACTTGCTATTTCACTCCAGTTTCATCCAGAAATTAAAATGATTGTAGCAATGTCTCTTGTAAAAAAAAAAGACAAAAGCATGTACATGCATTTTATTCCTAAAAAAAGTAACATAATTATGCCAAAGAGAAAATAATCTTTACAGGATAGTTGATTGTTAATTAGGAGTCATTGCAGGAAAGGGTCCAAGTTAATTTGCTCAACCTTCCAAGTAGTCTCAAATGAAGTGGACCATTTTATAAAAGACCAATCTAAGGTCTGAACCAAATCTTGTGACCTGTGGATGTCTTTAACAGAAGTGTGTCTTATTATTCCAGATCAATGGTCAAGGTATAATTTAGTCATGAAAGATAAAAGTCTTGATGATCCTTTCACCCCTATCCTCAATCCCTTCAGTGTGAGGGACCTACCTTCTCAATAAGATCTAAGCATTCTGCATTATCCATCCAATCAATGGCTTCCCAGCTTATTCCTTCTCTGCCAAACAAAAACACAAAACTAATTAAGCACTCATTTGAAAAGAATAGTTTAAAAAACACACACAAATCATTGCAGCTATAACAGGGAAAAAGAGAAAAAGGAATAAATTTAGCACTCTTAAACTAAAAACATTCAAGTACGTAAACTTTCAGCAGTGGAGAAATGGGTAATATAGTACCAATTTTTTAATACTCTCTTTCACATGGTAGAATGTGTGTGACCAAACATAAAACACTCTTCCTGCTGTTAGCAGTTTTTTCATCTTTTAGCTGAGAGCAAGAGCTCTCCTAATTGCCAGCATGAGAAATATCCCTGTCTGTCTGATAGTCTCATTTTGCTACCTGTTGTATTCAAGCTGCTCCAGGGAGAATATGTGCTTGTTGAAGTACTCTTGGAGCTTCTCATTTGCATAGTTTATGTTAAACTGTTCAAAACGATTTACCTGTGCATGACAAAAGGAAACCAATATTAATTTCTCTCATCTTTGATCTAGGGAAAACTTTATTTCCCTCAAAGACTGTAAAAGACTGTGGATACAAGGATGGAATGGCGGATGTGCTTAACATCAGTGTGTATCTGATGTTTCTATCATCCTATGCCCTGGAATGTCAATTGGTGGAAGGATTGGTACAAAACTTCATAAAACATAGAATGCAAGATAGAAAATGAAAGCTGTAATAAAGCTGGAGGAAGATGAAAACCCCCAAACTCCAATGTATATTTAAAACAGCATTTGGATAGATTTCTACTATATCAGACTATAATAACCTTCTGTTTTCAAGATTTGCCAGGATTTCAACTTCTGTTAAGCCCAAGCCATCATGTAACTATGGCTATATTAATGACACTTGGCAGTTGCAGTCCCAACTTATCTATAGGAAGACTGTAATAAATATTCATATTATTAAACTGAACTGAGATGCCGTTATGAATCACTTTCATAACACATCCCACATTTATTTAGTTAAACAGTCATAAACCAAAAAACCTCCCTTTTCACCAAGTTCTGGAACTCTCTTCTCTGGGGATCTTCTCTTGCTGATCTATGTCACTATCACCATCCTGTCTCCAGGTATCACCTGAGTTTATTTACTACATGCATTGATATTGTCTTTGTTCATGCTAAAATCTACATTTTTATTTCTGACCTGGAAATTCTCAAAACCAAAGATATCCAAGATTCCCACAGATTTAAAATTTTCTTTCCCTTTGATCTTTGAGTTAATTTTTCCAATGATCCACGAGAAACACTGTGAATAAAGAGCCATGGCAAGAGAGTCTCTGGAGTCAGTAGCCTAGGAGCAAATAGGGAGAAGACAGTTTATTACTTATTATGGTCATGCATGATAGAAAATAAATTACACCACTTAAAAAAGAGCTAGGAAAAAATAGTAAAGTTTTATATGAATCAAGATGAACTCATGGTGATTTCATGGATATGTCCATATAACTGTCTTTGCAAAACTATACAAGTAGTTTGTCATGGCTTTCTTCTAAGATATTTCTTCAACTTTCCAGTCTAGTCTACAGCCCTACTAATCCCCGCTGGTATCCCATCCAATTACTAAGCAAAGCAGAGCCTTCTTAGCTTCTAAGCCAGACAAAGTTGGCACTGCCATCTGCTGAGACAACTAAGTGTACTGTATTATTAGATACATAACCACCACAACTTAAATATCTGAATATGTTTACTGGAAAATGAATTGTTAAGAGGAAAGATCTGAAAACTTAGTGTCTGCATTGCCCCAGATGAATTGCTTCTCACCAACCAAGCCTTTTCATTTCAACTAATACCAGCTAGTTACTGAAGTTTTTTGATACCTGTTTTTAACTGAAAAATCTCTACACTTAGAAGACTTCTCCCTAACACACAAGGCTTTCATGAACAGAACCTTTTCTTAGTAATATATAGACAAGTATTCAGTCCCTCAATTACTATCTGTATTTGTTCAGATAAGATTTTCTAGTTACTACTTTAGCCACTATTTATGCAAACTAAATTCTAGTCAGCGCAAGCATCTCATAATTATTGTCTATGTGTTTGAGAGAGACCAAAGATATCCATATTTTTTTTGTCCTAGAAATTTAAAGGTTCCCAGCTTCTCATAGGAAACTATAATCAAGAAACACACCAGAACTCCTCTGAGGTCTAAATGTCATACCAGAAGCAATGTACATCTTCTATATGTTTATAGAACATTAAAAGTTAATTTCAAAGAAAAGGAAAAAAAGAAGCATGATTATTTTTAAGAACTTCCCTCCACTCTCTCCAATTCATTGGTATATATATGCAGGTAAAGGCAGGGAAGAATTGGGCAAAATCATATCACCTGATAAGTTTTTAAATAAACATTATTGAAGACATTTGGGGAAGGGACCATGTTAGGACTGCTACATTCCTCCTAACATATAAGGCCTCAGTCAGTTCCCTTAGTGAAGTACAAAGTTAAGTGGAACCTGGTGGCCAGACTGCATAGTCATTCAACATGTTTATACAGCTTTCAGAAGTGAGTGCCTCTCTTTCTACACCCAGCAGTGAGACACAAACGGGCAGCAGAGACACACAGACACAAGCATTCTGTCAAAGCCTTCATTGACTGTATTTAGCTACTTCTAGTTAACATACTCCAAATGTCAAAGTTTGGAATGGTAATGAGCTTTGAGTACAATGCAAGCTGACTAAAATCTCCAACCCTCCCAGGCCTAGAATGGTATTTGACAAGAACTGACTGCTGTCCCTGGAGGAAGAAAAAATGGCATTTAGAAGCAGGAAGCCTAATTAGCAAGGAAAAGTTACCCTTACAATTACCAACCATAGCTTGCTATTTTTGCATCATTCAGTGATGCTAAGAGTTACGTATGATACTCTGTTGCTCATATTCATGTACCAGACAAGCACAGAATCTAGAACTTGGCATTTTTGGAGTTTTAGCTTTTCTATGCAGTTAGCCCATTTTAGAAACTAGGTAAAATATGAGTAGGAAATATGTGAACTGTGGCTAGACTGGTAAAATGAAAAATACTCCAGAAGAAGACAATGATTAAGTATTTCCATATTTCTGTTAAGCAAACTACATGTCTGTAAATCCACTAGGGGTCAAGCTTGACTCAAGGACCTTTTGACTTTCATCCTTAAGTAAACAGAAATTTTACTGCAGAGCTCATTCAAATTTTAAAATAATTATTTGAGCTCCTAATGAAATATTTTGCACTGTTTGTTTACAATTTGTCACATGTACAAAATCCAGTGAACTTCCCTGTTTACTTCATGGAATCGGCAACTCACAAGTACTAAAGCCATATGACATTGTCATGCTATACATTAATAGGCATTTCTACCAGTTAGAAGAAAGCAACAACAGTATTGGGGTCGTATTGCTTTGGAGGAAGACCAATGAAGAAATGCACCATATCACTTCTATCTTGGTTATCAGCCAACGTATAAGCAAAAGAATTCTTCTAGTGCAAAAGACTGCATCCTCTAAAAAGTGTTTTTATTAGTATTTTTTGCATGAGTTCTGTAAAATATATCAATTAATTTATTCAGAAACACTGCTCCATACTCCCTGGCTTACATTGTACAACATTCATAGTGATGGTTGTATCATAAAAGCTGATGAACCTACTGTCTCTTTATCTTATCCTTAATTTTTGAAGCACTAAGAATATTCCAGGCATTTTTCTCTGGAAATAAAGGATATATCATCAAATCAAGGCATCCCTCAAGTGCTGTTTCCCTTTAATATTCATGGAAATGCTGCCATCCAGGGGCAATCTCTCTTCATAGCAAATATGAACTGAAAAGCAGTTAATTACTCACCTGTTCCACAGTGAGGGGAGAGCTAATTTCTTCCCCTCGTAGAAACATGGACCTCTGAGTAAGTACCTCAGACAGCTGGAAGGTATCCAAGCCAAGCAGCTCACTGACATTATTCAGCACTAGGAGACAGGACAATTGAGAACTGACAATAACAGATGTTACTCCTCTTTCTGATAGGAAGCATCTATCACACAAACCTATTCATAAAGTGGAAGCTAAGCATCAAAAGTGAGGATCTTATTCTGGGAAGATTTTATTAATATGTGACAACAGCAGGGAAATATTTATTCTCCCAAAATGTTATTGGGTTTTCCTCTAGGTGGAAAACCCAAAGTATAGTTACTTGGCATTCCAGAAGTGAAGAAAGTTGCTTCCAGCAGTATATACTCATGAAGATATACCCTTCTTTTTCACTTTGATGCTGAAATACTTTATGCATTTACTAACCAACTAAGTGGAAAGAGAACATCGATCCGCTGAGACAGAGAAGCACATGTAACAACAGAACAGTCAGGCAACACCACAACCACAAGATTATGTACATACACCCTTCCATTAGGCAACTTGGAATTTATTTCTGTTTTTTAAATTGAATTTAAATTTCCAGCATTAAATTAATGGAAAACATTAACTCTATTCCTGGAAACCCATTCCGCAGTGCAGAAAGTTATAAAAAGGCCACAACAGCTTACTTGCTTAATTATTGGAAGGCACCAAAATGATGAAGAAAGGCAGGTTCCAGATGAGGATTCATTCACATACCGGTTTTTGTGGTAATCTGAGCTCCTCCAGCAGTCATAAACTCAGTGTTTCCAAGTTGAAGAATGCCGGATAGAAGTTTGAAAATGTCTCTGATCTCTTCAGAACTGAATCCCATAATTTCAAATGCAGTCTGTTCAAAACACATTGAGTTTTTCACTTTAGAATCACTACTATACCTTCAAGGAGCAAGGTATAAAGGTACAGGTTTCCCCTGCCATTCATGGCCAACTCTAAGGGCCGGTGCTCATCTCCAGTTCACAGCTGAGGAGCCAGTGTTTGTCCGAAGACGCTTCCATGGTCATGTGGCTGGCATGACTATACATCAAAGTGTATGGAATATTGTTACCTTTCCCACCGGATTAGGCTGTACCTATTTGTCTACTTCCATTTTTGAAGTAGATAATTATCTACATTCCATACTTTCGAATTGCTAGGTGGGCAGGAGCTAGGGCAATTAATGGGAACTCACCCCGTTACACTTGGGTCTCGAACTGCCGAGCTGCCGACCTTCTGGTCGACATGTCCGGCATCTTAACTGCTCAGCCACTGCGCCTCTGAAGGAGTGAGGTAATTCTGTACAAACAGTTTTCAGTTACTTGACACTACTGTATTTTTAAAAAATTATGCAAAGTAGCACTGGAAAAAAATGAATGGAGGAGTCACAATATAAGTCTTGCTTGGCTATTACTTTGGTAAATAAAATCCAAAGTTATGCCAATACATTCATCTTCTCCACAATGTATTAAGAAAATTCTCTTTCATTATGTTAAAGATAAAAGTTAGACGTCCAAACACATTGAGTCATAGAGGAGCACTACATTACGCAGTGCAATTTCCAAGAGAATTGAGTGCTAAATAGCTTTCAACAATACAGAATGGAACCTTAACATTTGAATAATACCAGACAGTATCACAGTTCTCATTCACACATTCCTAAATTCTTATTACAACTTGCATTTTTCTTACAAAGAGCAAAGACAGAATTCTCAAGTAGTAAGTTATAATGTGATCCTTGAATTAGTTGCTCATGGTACATAAGGGTACCAATTGATTTCCATGTATAATGGCCAAATGGTAATTGATGCAGTAGCAGAGTCATTATATACAGCTTGCTTCCCCGAATAATTCTTTAATCCTTGCCAGCAAACTGCCAGTATATACTTAGGAAAGTATCCTTTAAAAGGAAAAAGGAGAAAAAAATCCCTGTCAAAACCTTCATCTCTCCCCTTTTTTCTTAAACTGAAACTTATTTTCATAACTTTTGAATAACACACGTAGTAAACAGTCAATCAATGAATTTTTGTCCTGCTGCTATATAAACAGTAAAATCTGATCTCAATTTATTCAGTTATTATTTTTTAACAAAATCACCATGTGATTCCAGTGTTCTCCTGATTTTTTGGGGGGGATAATGAATACTTGAGCTGCTACAGATTTACTAATTCACATTCAGTGCTAATAATTATAAGGGAAACTGATCAAAACTACGTCTTATTAAGCAGAGGCATTCAGACTTTTTTAGATCTGCAAAGGAGTTGCAGTAAGATCCACTTGTGTTCTTAAGGCTTTTGATTAGAGCAATTCCCTCCATTTTCTCCTCTGTATGCTCCTTTCTTTCCCCTTCTGTTGCCTGCTTTTATTACTTACTTTTATGTGGCACTTTGCTTTTAAAGCACTTTATAAATAATAAATGGCTCATTATTTTATCTCTTACTTTTTCCACCTTGAAAATAGTATCTAGATTTTTGCAGACTAAATGATGCCCTCAGATTTCTCCCTAAGTAAAAGAAAAATGAATGATAAAGCAGGCATTCAAGAAAAAAAAAAAGACAAATGCTGGTGGGAAGATGAGATTTGTCTTCAAATTACATTACTTCAGTCTAAATAGACTCTAATTGTCATTAAACAAAGCACATCATTATCAGGCACTACATTCAAGAATGCAAAACCCTCTTGGCCTGTGGGCATTTTACTCCCCCTAAATAATTCCATCTTCATGCAAAGAAGCAATTGGCACATTTTTCTTAAAAAGGGGGGCAGACAAGGAATCCATTCATCAAATTTTGCCTGGAATCAAGGAAGAGACTCACCATAACCTTGCTGAACATCTCTCGGTCATCCAGGTCCTCATTGATTATACAGCCAGATTGGTTAAGGTAACGATAGCATTTGGGTTCCAACAAGTGGAGACCTTCTGTAGAGGAGCAGCGCCCAGAAGGAGGAATGGACCAGTTAAGGACCAGAGCATAAGGACAGAGAAGAGAAGCAAAGGCAATGAACACAAAGAAGATATAAGCCAAAACCACACATTAAGCAGCTTGCTTTTTTCATGTTCTCATTCCAAAAGTGGCACATATAACACTCTCAGTTTAACTCTGCTCAATGAAATAAAACATGAAGAACAGATATAATATAGAATGGTAGTCTTGTATGGCCAGCACTGCTGAAGTACATGTCTTGCCTGCAGGGAAATAAAACTAAAGTAGAAAAGAGAGGAGGATCAGGTGATCACTTCTGGAAAAAAAATAATTTATATGGTTGCTAAAAATCAACAATATTTTGAGGGCATATAATTAAGATACTAGGCAAAATGTTCTCTGAGCACAAGAGTTGATAGCATCCTGCTTAGGGGAAAAAGCATTCTTACATATAAATACCTGACAGTGAGACATATAGTTTTCTTTGGTTTCATTTTAAATGAAAAGCAGCGTTGGCCAAACACCATCTTCAATTTGAAACTATATATTCCTAGGCTAGAAAAGTCTTCTGGGAAGGAAATTAATTTTGAGTGAAAAATCTTTGTAGTAAATAAAAGATTTATATATCTCCTTTTGCTATTGTTCCTCAGCTCAAAAGGCCACTCATGGAAGCTGCTTTCATTTTGAAATGGCTGGGCTGCCTGCAAAGTAAGAATACTGCCTAAACTTCAAGCACTTCAGCTGTGACATTCTCCAGGCACATAATTAGAAATATAATCACATAAATTCACATAATCTAAACCTACTTATTAGCATGCTGGAAAACTACAGTTGCAAATCTGCAACACAGATTCTTTCCTGATTGTTCTGTCAATAGCACCCCAATATGAGGCTGAGATGAGAAAGAATCAGATATTCTTTGGAATTTTTTTTTCAATCAATACTTATCATAGTACTAATTTCAGTCTGATTTCCACAGGGTCATACATCTGACATATGCCTTGAGGCATATCCACCAATAATGCTGGGACATGAGCCTTGGTAATGAACTTTGAGAGCTATCAGGCTAAATAGGCAAATTTCATCCATTACATGAATTGTAATGTATATCCACAAATAATTCTAGTAATGTTTTTCTGTTTCCAAAACAACATTTCCGTGAACTTAAAACTGTAGTTAATGTGATATGTAAGATGGAAAACCAGCTTTCAGATATTTTTATCTGAACATACTTATGAAGAGAGAGCAAAGCAGTAGGAGAAAAAAAATAACTGAGAAGACACAGCAGACTACTGTAGTTGGCAGACTAATTCCATCTTTTTCAGGAAAAGAAAGAAGGAACTTTTGGGGGAAAAACACCCTACGTGATCTCCAGGTGATGAGAATTCAAAGCAAAAAGGAATAAACTGCAAGTGACTTGAAGGCTAAGGAATGTAAATTACCAGTTTCATTTTCTATGCTCTTCTAATTCTATTTAAAAACAGTGGGTTTGATTGCAGTTGTTTTCTTTGCTGGCATCAAGATGCTACAATCACAGATCTGTTTATACATTGCTGAATCTATAGGATTCGCAGAGAACTGGCAGCCAATCAGTTCTGTTTTTCCTAGCCAAGAGCCAAATGCAGAAACATTCAGCCTATGGTGATCATTTACTGACTAGTAACAACTAGTAGCAATCTTATCCCTTCCCTTCATTTGCATACCTAAACATACACTCTCTAATAATAGTTGCTTGAGATGGCATTTCTTAGTCAATGGACAGAACATGATTGACACAGGGCTATTTTAAGAACTTAAACAACTGGTCAGTGCTCAGTTTTTGTACACTGTAATGCAATCCATGGAGCAGTAATCTCATCTCATTACTGGAACTTGAGACTGTACGACTATTTAGAAGAGATCTAAGATGAGAATTGTGATAAGATGCAATGCTATAATCAGCCCTCATTGCCCCTCATGTATTATGCAATGGTAAAACTTAAAATAGAAGTAGCATTAACAAATTTGATGTTCCCTTGCTTCTTGCAATTCTCCCTGCAAAAAGAATTAATCACATGGGCACACTCCAGAGTGATGGTGGGGTCATCATCTTGCTTACATAAGATTCCTTTAGACCTGTGAGCTTGGATGAAATGGAGAGAGTACTCTCTAGGACATTCTCCACCACCTGTGGGCTAGATCTATACCTCTCTTTGCTCCCTTGTATAGTGAAAGAACAGGTTTTTTGGGTCTAAGAAATTGTTAATGCCTCACCGTAGAAGGGAATGCTGCTACCGTCCATGAATCCAGAGTTGTTGGACCACTACTTTCTGGGGAAGGTTGATGAAATAGTGGTGGGGAGTCAACTGTGAAACACTCCAGAGAAAACAGGTTATGTGGATGCTTTCGAGACAGGCTTCAAATTTGGACAAGGTATGGAGACAGTAGTGGTTACACTAATGGATCACTTTTGTCAGGACTTAGCTGAGGATAGTGCACCCAATCCTAGTTCTTTTAAATGTTTCAATGACCTTTGATACCACTGATCACAAATTTCTTCTGAACTACCTATGAAAGTTGAGAACTGAACTGGTTCTGCTTTGTCCTCAGTGGTTAATGCCAGGCAGTAGCAATAGGGAGGAGAAATTGGTTTGGTGAATACTCTCTTGTAGGGTGCCAGAAGTTGGTCTCCTCTTCTCTCCTATTTAATCTTCTCTCCTATTAACCATCTAACAGTTGGGATTTGGTATCATCAGGATGCTAAAAATACACAGCATTATATCACTACCCCAGGCTAGACTGAGATAAAGACTGTGGGAATATAAATGCTGTTGGAATTCTATTCCAGTATCTAACATATTATGAAGGCCTTGATGGAAGAGAACAATTTGAAATTGAATTCTACCAAGATGGAGTTACTGTTTGTCAAGATTCTCTGTCTGCTTCAGTGGTATCTCTTTAGGCTATCTCTCTGAGGAAATGAGTCGACAACTTGTGTGTGTGGGGTCCTTCTGGGACTTGCAGCTCCTGCTAGAACAGTAGGTGAAAGCCATGGTGCACCTATTGTTGCTCTACGTGGGACAGGAGGACCTTACTATAGTGATTCACGCCTTTGTCAGCACCTATTTAGACTACTGCAACATGTTCTATATGAAGACCACTCAGAAGCTGCAGTTAGTTCAGAGTACATTGGCTCAAATAGTAACTGGCGTTTCCAATGGAACACATTACACCAGTGCTGTAAGCTCTATACTGATTATTGATAAGCTTCCAGATGCAATTTAAAGAGCAGATACTAACCTACATGGCTTGGTGTGAAGTAATCTACAGTCCACATTCTCCCATTGGAACCAGCCCAATTCTATCTGTCTGGAAGAAATTATAATGAGGGGAAGGGCATGGCAAAGTTCAGTAGTGCTACTTTTAGTGACAGTGCTGGTCTTTTATCAGCGGTTATCCAGTTGGCTCCAACCCTGATTGCCTTCTGGAAACATTTCAAAACTGAGGGGTATTTTTAGGGCTTTGGGGCCATTATTCCATCTTCACTGGTTTGTCATTTGGCTTTGTGATTTAATTTTATTCTAGGGCCTTAGTTGATTTATAGATCCTCTATTTATGTGTTTTTATTTATGTATTATTTATTACATATTTTATTTTATAAATTGCTACTGAGAGCTCAGCAGGATTGCTTGGGTCTAGAAATGTTATAAATTAGTAAATAAAAATTCAGGAAATACAACACACAATTATGTCTGATAAAAATAATTATAACCCCAGTATTTCTGCACAAAATCCTAAGAGCAATGCCATTGCCAAAGTATAATTATAATTACCAGAGATTGTCTAGATTATTTTCAGTCAGGTTTTGGTCTTTTTCTTCCTGAATTTGGGGTGAGGAGATTTTTGTGGGGTATTCAACCTATAAAAGAGGTTGATTTTCACTGCATAGCAATGAGCACTTTGGGAAATACTATTACCTCTTTGTTCCTCACTAAGACCAGCCAGTAATGCATAGAAGATATGATAATTACGTTCTCCTGGGTTTTGGTGAACAACTCTGTTCTGTAAAAGAAAAATGGAAAGCAAATAACAGAAATCAGTACACATGAGCAAGATTCCCAATATTTATATGCACCAAATTTGAATACTCAGAGGGAACTGAAATACCTTGGCTTCATAGCCTTTTTACTCTACCACAAATACAAAAAATCCTGAACTGTGTTCACATATTTTTTCATTTAAATGGAACAAGTATCAATGCAGGAAGGAATAAATTCTACATCACAATTCATGGTCCATTATTCTTAATGCCATTCTTTCATTGTTTTGTACCAATATTCTTCATTAAAAGTAAACATTTTTTTCAGGATTGATAAGGAATGAAAACATGCATTATCCTTCACTGACATTTCTGTATAATTGCATCTCCACTAAAAGGGTTGCAAAGCAGGTTGGTTTGTCTTGGTGAATGTACTCTTGCTGCCTCCCTGCTTGTTCATGTAGATCAGTATTTCTCAACCTCAGCAACTTCAAAATTCTGGGAGTTGAAGTCCATACATCTTAAAGTTGCTGAGATAGAGGAACATTGATCTACACATTAGTCTCTGTCTGCCTGCTACCAGAATGATAAGTATTTCAGATTCTCAGATTCTTTCTTCCAGAAAATTTTCCTTTCACTTTTTCAGTCCTAAAATAAAATGTACTGGAACCTATGAATGTCTGAACCAATGCAGGAGTGAAGCCATTCACAGTGAGCAGCATTAATACAACAGAGAAATTAAATATACTATCCTGGAAAAGAGAAAAACATTCTGGAAGCTTGAGATGATAAAGAACTAAACTGAAATGAAACTAAATAAAAAAGTATTTGCCAATTGCTAGGAACATAGTCTAGTTTTGGCTGAGTATACTCAATGGTGTTATGTTGCTTTTACATCATTCACAATGAATATGTGAATACACAAGAGGAGTGTTGGGAAAGCAAAGCAAAACAAAACATAAAACAAAACAAATAAAAACACAAACAAGCAGAATGAACTTCACTCACCTTTTCCAATAAATCTGAACAACAAGTTAAGAAATAAATGTAATTAAGACTCTCTTATAAATATAATCTCTGATAGCTGGCAAATCATCTTGGAAGTAAATTTAAATATTATTGTAGCTAAATAACATGAACTGTTTTGTTTCCAGAAATTAAAGAATTAAAGAACTACAATTTACTGCTGAACCTTTGAAAGAGAATAAAGCAATTGATGGAGAACCATGGAGAATTTCACCAAAGGCATTTACGGTGCCATCTCTATACCTTGTTTATGGAATTTTCAGTCGGAAGCTTCATCATTGCCACCTTCCTAAGTCTGCAAATACCTCTTATTATGCTCCTTTAAATTAATTGTACAGATGGTTTACTGGTTCCATTCTTTCTTAATCTAGAGGTGAGCAATGTCTGAAGAGCTGCAATTCAAATAAAGGATACAGTCTGTGACCCTCCCTCCCTGAATATGCCCATGCTGGGAAAAGTGCAGCTGGATGAATTTGCCAAAACGGCTAGAATTGTTGTTATACACTGTCTTGGCATTTCCAAAAGCTTCCAGGACTGGGCTTCAGAGAAAAAAGGAAAATAAGATTGCTAGATTAGTTTGGCAGGAACATTCGACAGGTTTATACAGAATACATTTTACAGCCATACAAGCCTGGTTGTGTATAATAGAGACCATTTAGATCCTGACAGTGAAGTTAGTAGCCTTGAAAACTGTAATGATAACCTCAAAAATACATGATAAAATCTAAAAGTTTTGTGTGCCATGATCCTTACTGGTCTTAAAATTAACTGAAGTAGAAATAATATGCAAATATTCTTAATCTATATACATTTTACAAATTGCAAATCTTCATGCAGAAAAGTTCTTGTTTTAGGGGAGCTGGTTTGGTGCTTCAAATCCCTTGGAGACTTCAATGAATTCCTCCAAATGATTCTCCATACTAGGTGCAGCACTGTTCCAGGGAATAAAAAACCTGCCTTTTCTTAGAGTTCCTGTGCAACAGAGCACGCAAAAGGGAGGAGTAAAAGCTGCACCCTGGGGCTGTATGCCCTTGACATTAGGGATGTCAAATGTCGTTTCCAGTCACCTGCTCTTGAAGTGACTCCTGAGACACAACCTCCCTACTACCTGCCCGCTCACAGGAACACCGTTTACCTGCTCTCCAGGATAGCTTCCTCCACATGGGTGCTTTTCTCCAAAGCAAGGCTACTCAATGAGGACTGGCTCATAGCAGACAGAAACTTTAGCAGCAACTTGGTACTCTCTGTCTTTCCTGCTCCGCTTTCTCCACTGTTAATGGACAGCCCAAAACAGACAAATTAAGTCAGGACCAGCCAGCAAAATTCGTAAGTTTTTTCTCCTGTCTTTCAGTACCCGAAGTGGGACAATCAGTGAAGGAAGAATCTGTGGCCTCATTCCTCCTCACCTGATCAGAATGCACTGGCTGTCATGGTGCCTCCAGAGGCAGCTGTAGCACTCGCTGGCTGTGGCAAAAATGTGCGGGGGCAGCTCTCCCAGGCAATGCTGTCGGTACAAGTCAATGGCAGATGCATCGTAGAGCCCAGCAATAGGTTTGTAGGGATTCACAGAAACCAAGATAGAACCGATGCTTGTCTGTAAGGGAGGGGAAGGAAAGCAAAGCAACTAAGTGTTTTTATGTTTCCTTAAGAATTGATAATCTGGAAGAAAGTGTGGTTTGTGAAATTAACAAGGTAGCTGAATGCTAGTGCTAAGGGACATAGAAGCATTGGAAGGGAGGGAAGAGATTAAAGCTTCTGCCTTTGTTTGCTCTGGAAAAAGAGTTGGATTGGTCTATTGCAAATTGACCCTGAATGGAAGACTTTACCTGCATTCCCCATTGCAATTGTATGACTGGATCAAGTAACCTTCACCAGAATTGCTATGGGGGAGAGGGGTGAATTGAGGTTAAAGAAACCTTACCTGAACACTTGGCCATTCTGGTACATAAAAGAACAATTTGGGTAAATTGCATGTTTACAGGTCTGCACAGGCCTCGCCATTCAGCACCAACTTACTCAAAGCCTGGTATATTGTTGAGAGCCAATTTGGTCTAGTGATTAAGATAACAGACTAGCAACTGGGAGGTCATAAACTCTAATCCCACCTTAGCCATGAAAGTCAGCTGGTGACCTTGGGTCGGTCCCACTCTCTCAGCCCAACCTACCTCGCAGGGTTGCTGTTGTGGGGAAAATAGGAGGACAATGATGTGTTAAATATGTTTGCTGCTTTGAGTCGTTAATAAAAATAATAAAGGCAGGAAATAAATGAAAAAATAAAAAAATGTGACCTCCAAGTAATTCTTTAGGAACCAGTATATATTGGCACCCATGCTGCTATGTCAATGTTCAACACTTCTATATTTTTCTAATCTATAGATCCTGTCAGCTCAGTTTAGAATATACAATTCCTCATGTTCTGAAACCAGCTTTTCTAGTATAGTTGTCAGAACTATGGGTAATTGTGTAACATAAAATTAAGATTGCATCCAACTTGTCTTTTTTGTGTTATATGAAGAATTCTGCAGTACCAGAAGCCAGGCACCCCAATCAAGAAGAAGAACAAATAAAGATTTGGACTACAAAGAAAAAACAAAGATTAAGGAATAAATAGGATGACTCCTCCAAATAATCAAAAGAACAATGTAGTTGCTTATTATTTATTGTATCAGCAACATATGGTAACTGAAACAAAGCAGAAGGAAAAGCATCTGCTGGTAGTTATTGCAAGTTTATTTTTTTAACTGGGTAAATTTAACCTTTCTCCGTATAACTTCCTTAATATACTACACTCAAGATACACAACTTTCATCATCTCTCAACCAGCATGGCACTACTTTATATGATTCCACTTCTGAAGAGAAATTTTCATGTTATTCAGCACACAGACAGTATAATGATTCATTTATTTCTAAGTTAGTGGAGCCATCTGAAAGCTCACTAAAGTTAATGCAGCTCTTGAAAATGAACAGTTCCACATGAATCTGACTGACCTATGCCTATGATATCACCGAAGTTCTCCCCGGCTATTACAACAGTACTGCATTTAAGAGTGTTTTTGTATTAAAAATACAGTGGAACCTCACAAGACGACCACTTCACAAGACAAGATTTTCACAAGATGAGCAAAAATAATAAAATTCCACTCGACGAGCGGCGACTCACAAGACAAGCAAAACTTTGCGTGATAACTTACACGTCATCAGTCAGCGTGCTCTGTATTTCCCGTTCAGGCAGCAACCACACGCGAGTTCTGCTGACATTGCCATGTGCAGTTTATTCCATTACTGTCCTTGTGCTGTACTGTGAGGTGTTGCTGAGGGAAAAGGGAAAAGGCCCTTTTGCTTTGAGCGGCGGTGGCAGCAGTGGATCCTCCGATCCAGCAGGGGGCGCCAAACAGCAGCTGAGGCCAGAAGCTGCCTCGAAGCAGATCCATGAGTGCTGGTTAGTTTGTTCTATTTCTGCTTTATATTTATGTCAATCATGGTTACTTGTTTCAGATGTTAGGGACAATCACTTCTGTATAAAGTTCCGTTGAAAATGATTTTTTTGTGAATATTTTTGGGGCCATGGAACTGATTGTCCAACTTTCCATTGTTTCCTATGGGAAACCTCATTTCGCTTTAAGAGCATTTCGCACTAAGAGCGTTCTTCCGGA
>JANHZU010004267.1:14774-26693 GCA_032468055.1 Acrochordus granulatus
TTTGGATAAAAGGTGAAACGTCTTCGACTTGAGAAAAATCCAGTCCAGATGCCTGTTTTTTAAACTTTTGTTGCGATATTTCTCAACTGTTTTCTTGTGCTAATAATTCTTACCGACAAAGGGGAGTAATGTGATGGATATGTATCTGTGCATTCTCAGGAGGTACAGTTTGTATTTTTTAATGCGGAACGGAATATTTCGGAAACCATTTATTTTGATTTAACTGATTTGATTATTTTGGATGCGTAAGAAAAAGCTGCGTCCTTGGGTAACTGTCACTGATTCCGACAATTGGTTACATGACATTTAAGGCATGTGAGCGTCGCTCATAATTTACTGTAAGTCTAATGTAAAAATACTATTCCATTACAGTGGTTTGTAGTGAAGGAGCGACATGGATTGCAGAATAATAAACAACTGTGTGTGTATTACAAACTGCAGGCTTTTTTAAGGAATAGTTGGATTAAATAATTGGTTCGGCGTAGGGCGATATTCTAAAAAAAACACCTTTGTATTCGTGCAGTATAATTAACCTGTACTTCTTAAAGTAAAGGGATATACGGTACTCTTTTTAGTTAAGAGGTATGTAATTGCTTCTTTTTTGAAAGTCGGTTTGACGTCATGGTTAAGGCATGTGAGTACTTTGGGCACGTAGCCAGCTGGGTAACTTTGGGCCAGTTATGCACTCTCAACCCTAGGAAGGAGGCAATGGCAAACCATTCCCGGAAAACTGCAGGGACTTGCCCAGGCAGTCTCCCAGAAGAGGACGCAAATGAATGGAAGAAAAAAAATATGTTTTTTTTTTTTAAAGAATTCTTTCTCTGGCTATAATTAAATATAAAAGTAAAGCTTTCGGTCGTGTGTGTCTCACTCGTGGGGACAATGCTCATCTCCGTTTCATCGCCAAAGAGCCAGGGTTGCCCAAAGACATTTCCGCGGTCATGTGGCCAGCACGACTCTGCGGCGAGGTGCACAAAAGGCTGTTACTTTCCCATCAATTTAGGCGGTTCCTGTTTATCTCCTTGCATTTTGCACGCTTTCCAAGTGCAGGTTGGCAGGAGCTGGGGCGAATAGCGGGAGCTCGCCCTGTTACGCGGCAGCGCTTGGGTCTCAAACTTGGGCTGCCGGCCTTCCAGCCAACAAGCTCTGCATCTTAACCACAGTCAGCCATAAATGTAGATTTGTTTCCCCCCCCCCGATCTAAGACTCAATATTTAGCCATCTCCGCAGGTTCCATCGTTTTCGGCAACCGTTCTTCCGCTGTGGGTAGTGTTGAGCCTTTCCATGTTTGAGCGTGTGATAATCTCACTGCACGCGAAAATGAAGTTCCGTTACATTTTTCTAGATATCTGTCTGTTCGTCCCAAAAGAAGATGTTTGGATTTGGTTGCGCTTTAATCTTTAAATTAAATTCATGTGTGTGTGTGTGTCTAAAATTTAATTGGCTTCTTTGCACGTCCACCAAACACGATAAAACGTCCCTTCGCATCTTGTGGTATCTTTCTACTTTCGAGATAAATTCTCCGGTGACAAACGCGAACGATGCGTCGTTTTATAAAACTTCTCTTCAAGGTCAAAGGTGAAAACGATGTCAGTTTCAAACCTTTCAGCCCCATATTCCCCCGTCATTCCTTTTATGTATTCTCAGCGCATTTTCAAATCCATTTTGTCATTCGTTCACTTGTGCTTCTTTTGTCTCATTTTTCAACAAAAGTTTATGGCATTGGCACGCTCCTCGAAGCACCGGGGCGCGGCTCCATTCGTGGACTGTGGATGCTTGTGAGTAAACTGGGGATGGGAACCGATGAAGGACCGAGCCCGTCCCGTCCCAACTTTCCGTAAACTTTTATTGCCCTTCGGGAGAAGGGATGAGCTGAGCCTGTGCTCGGGAAAGTGGGAATGTGGAGCACTTCTGCCTGGCTGCAGCTGCAGACACAAAGCCCAGCTTCGTTCCCTCGCAGGGCAATATTTCCTCTTGTCAACAGCCTGATCTTTTTTTCTCTCTGATCTTTTTTTTCTCTCCCTGACATCGAAAAGGCCCTAAATAACATCTGGGCATTGCTTTGAATCCTGTCCTAAATGAGTATCTAAGCTAAAAAAAAATTATTGCTTTGGCAAATTGCGATTAAAATTCTGTAAGTAAATATATCCTTACTTCGTTGGCGAATTAAAGCCGGGCGGAAAAGCAGAGTCTTCAGCATGTATATAAGGTTGTCTGGTTTCATATCTTAAATTCAGATACTGTGCTGATTTTTCTTTCTAAGACATGGGGGAAATCCCAATTAGAGGATTTTGGTCTTGCTTAGCAGAAGAAAAGGGTTGCATTTGGACTTGCTTAAGGCCTGGAGTCCTTTTTTCAAACACTTTTCAAAGCTTGCACAGCTCTGATGCACGATAAGCTTCTGAATAATGACACTGCGTGCAGAACATGAGTGTCCTATTTTGTGTTTGGGGAGCTAGTCTCTAGTCCCCTGGAATTAATATTAGGTGAGGACACTATCCTTCAGATTAACTGGGGCTAGGGGGGCTTGGCTTCTGCTGGATATCACAAACAGTTTGTTATGGCTTAAAGATACCATTTTAAGCCATTTTATTTAATTGATTATGTTCTGTTCTGTTTTCTTTTAATTTAAACTCATCTTAATTGTGCCCAGCTTTGTGATATACTTTTCACTATTGATGTGACTCTAAAGCTCTATAAGTAAAAGAAGTAGAAGCAATTAAAGTCTCTGGATTTCGGCAGCATATAAATTTAATTAATAAATAAATAAAATGAGAATTTATCTCTTATATCCATTCATATTACTTAGCATCTATTTAATTAAATGTACATCTCTCATAAGAGTAGATGTTTTTCTCATTAGAGCTTTATCTACTGAATTTTTAATATATCTTGTTGGCACTTCGTGTCTGACTTATTACCTGCATGGTCATCTCTCTAATTCAAAGCCACATTTTCACCCTCATTTCATAAGATTTGTTTTCTTCTGAGGTTGTGCATTTATTGTGCATGTTTGGATGGATGCATGGAAATAACCATTTTGTGGAGAGGAAAATACGTGCTTGCTTTTTTTTTTCCATGAAAAAAATGGTATGCAGTACTTTGATGGGTGACGTAATTCCCAGCATTCCTTGACCTCAAACCAACAATCTTGGAAAATCAGGTGTGCTGAAAACATGAAAACCTCTTGGACAAGTGTCCTGGATTGGACCATGATCTGAATTCAGGCACCACTTTTGAGTTTGGCTATAAAGTGCAGAGATTTAGAAACAGAAATAATGAATAAAATTTGATTTGCCCTTTGCATCCAGGCTGGGACCACATCTAAGCCAAGATAAATATTTTCTCATAGCTCTAACCCCTTAACTGTGTCTTTAATTCATCATTTAAATGAATAATCTCCTATGAACTATAGTACGGCTCTAATCCACACTGAGTGTTAAGTAAACTACTCATGCTCGTCTCAAGTAATACATAAGGAAGCCGTTTTTACATAAATGTGTGAATCAGCTCCACATCCCTAAATAAATGTGAACCAGTTTGTGGATTGCTGTTCTGAAATACATACAAAGCTGTGCGCATATCTGAAATTTGTTGCATATTTGATGTCCACAGAATGATTTGGTATGAGACAGATATGCATACTATAAAACAGTTGTTTTGAAAATACATTTGCATAAGATTTAGAATAAGCAGATTTTAAACTGAAATTGAAAACTTTTTAAATTGCACTATTGCTTACCTTCACTAGGAAGCAGAGATCAGTTTATTACTCTAGAGCCATCAATCCATAGCAAAGACAACAAAATGCTTTCTTAGAGCAAATAACAGAAGTTATGTAATTTATTTTTTTTCTGATAACAGGTTTCCATGATGGCCATCAGTCTAGACTACTCTTATTCTGTATTTTTGGTTTTCACTAATGGTACAGTGGAACCCCAGATTGCAAGCACCTCGGTGCACGACATTTTCGCAAGACGAGCAAACATTCTTAATAAAATTTATTTCGGTTGACTAGCAGCAACTCGCAAGACGAGCACCACATGATAAGCTCACACGGGAAATCTCACAATAGAGCCGACGGTCTCCTCTCTTGCTGCGTAAACAGCGTAAATTAAGTAAAAGGCGTTCAAGAGAAGGAACTCCCAAGACTCAGATTCCAAATTCTCTCTCCAGGCAGTCCCCTCCTCCTCCTCTCCTCCCTCTCGTCTCCCTCGCGCCAGCCAGGACTGTTCTCAAAGCATTCGTGCACAGGCACACACACCCACATACCCTCGTCACCCAGTACCATCCAGCTCGTCCCCTGCTGCCCATCTCTTCTCCCCTCATAGCACGGAAGAGGGTTAAACATTTCCAAACCACCCAGGAAAGACCCCCAGAAAAACATTACTGAGGGAAAAGGGAAAAGGCCCTTTTGCCTTGAGCGGTGGCAGCAGGAGATCCTCCGATCCAGCAGGGGGCGCCGGACAGCAGCTGGCCTAGCAGCAGCCGAGCCCAAATCTGCCTCAAAGCAGATCCATAACTGTTGGTTAGTTTGCTTTATTTCTGCTTTATATTGTGTGTTAATCATTGTTACTTGTTTCATATGTTTAGGACAATCATTTCTACATCAAATTCCGTTGAAAGTTATTTTTTTTGTGAATATTTTTGGGGGCGTGGAACGGATCGTCTGACTTTCCATGGTTTCCTATGGGAAACTTCATTTCGGTTTAAGAACATTTCAGACTAAGAACGTTCTTCCAGAAACGGATCAGGCTCGCAATCAGAGGTTCCACTATATTAGGTTAGCATGTATAGCACAATGATTAGTCCCAAGTATACGTATAAAGATTTTGCTAAATCAGAGAGCTGAACATTTCAATACCATTTAGATTGTTAAACTGTGTGGTATAAGCTGCAGTGCCTAAACTAGGAATCACCAACATTTTGGAAACACTGAATATATTTTGAATTTTGGGAGCACATCACAAGCAATTTCCCAAGATGACCAAAGGTTGTGGAACAGCCTTTACTGGAAAAAAAAATTATGCAACTTCTGTTATTTACTCTAGGACCCCCAGGACACTTTTCTCTATTTCTCATCATATTGTTGTCTTTCTAATCGGTTGGTGGTTTTAGGACTCTTAAGGTATTATAGGTAATGCTCAACTTACATGACCATAATTGAGCCTAGTAATTATAGTCATAAGTCATGAAGGTTGTAAAGTGGTTTTTTATAGATCCATTTTTACAACCTTTTTTGCAGCAGACATTAAGCAAATGCTGCAGTCATTAAACGGGAAGTAAATACCAGTTTCTGGCAAACTCATCCTAAATCACAGTCATGTAACCACAGGGCGCTACAAACGACTATACATGTGGGCAAGTTGCCAAGTGCTCAAAATACGGTCACATGACTGCAGGTGGGGGCAATTTTGTAACTTCAAAATTGGATCATAAGTAGCTTTCCGGGAGTCTATTATAACTTTAAATGGTCACTAAGTGATCAGTCACAAGTCAAGGAATCAACTTTTTTGTACTGAAAAAGGCAGGATGTTGGAGACTCATATGTTTAGTGTACCAACTTCCCGTGTCATTTTTTATTTCATTAAAACTGTCTTCAAAAAACATTTAAAAAGTCAGTTGGGTAGGGAGGCTACATGTTCGAAGAAAGGAATTCATGGGTAACACATTGAGAATTCCAAGGTTAAACCAAATATCAACAGTCCCATTTTCAATAATTGACTGGCACTTCCATATTTGAATGAAAACCCCTTTTATTTATCCAGGTTAGAAATCCTTTTGCTTTGGACTAATGGGTACTCCACCACATGTATTAAGCATCTAGTTAAAATTTTGAAATGTCTGTAAGTGGTTACTAGCTGTGAAAACCTGTTTTGTGCCTACTAATCCATTTTCATGGTCTGAACAGGCGTTAGGAACAGTACAAAGGCAATTTAACAATAACAATGCCATTTACAGATGTTGTTCTGATAGATTGCCTGGTGTTCTGATAGATTGTTCAAATATTTATCATATATTGAAAACATAATTTTATAGACATTATCTATCTTGCACTTTTGTTAGACTTGGTTGCGTCCAGAATAAAGTGTCTTTAAGACCCCAACTCTTCTTATACTGCCAATCGGCACTTAAATTTTCATAAATGTAATCAGAAGTATGGACTAAAACTCACTCATGATTTTGCTTATCAGTCTACAGAAACCCGGAAAGGCTGAAATTTAGAAATGCCGTATCTTAGGAAAACTGTATGGATCCATATAAATAAAAGAATTGCAGTTTTCATGGCTATTTCTTGACTTTAGTATATTTCAAACCATTAAACTAAGAACCAGTATAGAAAATAAACTCAATGAGGAAATATTTATATCCAAGGGAGCATGTCTCAAGCCCATTCCTTGGTTCTATAAGTCATAAAGAGTAGTACTTTCTTTCCAGTTCAAATACCAAAATCAGACTCAAACATATTTTAACGCACAGAAATATTTCTGATTGTTAAAATATTCTTTTCTCAAAGGAAAGAGGTACAGTACTTGAAAACCTTTGGTCTTGTCTGTACTTAATATTTCCAAGGATAGATAATGATAATGGGGGAAAATATAGCATTAAAAATTCAAGAATAAATGTTGAAAGATTTCTGTGTTTCCTTATCCTATTCAAACATAATTAACACTTCAATGAATTAGGGTCATACGTCAGTAGACCCAGAAGATTACATAGTACTAAGAAATTCTACAGATATTTTAGGGCAGTAATAATGTTCTGACAGTACTCTGTCCATCTGTCAGCATAAAGTATAAAAAAATCCTCATTACATTTAAATTCTAGGTGACTATATGGCTATATTTTTGCATAACACAATTTTTTTAATCCAGAAAATTTAGGGAGCAAACGAGGAATAAACCTCTGTGTGGAAAGATGATTTGGTGTGTTCATGTCAACGACTGTGACTGATTGATTGATTGGTTTCCCACCTTTATTGATTGCTCATTGGAGGGACAGATATTGAAGCTGAAGCTCCAGTACTTTGGCCACATAATGCGCAGGGAGGACTCATTGGAAAAGACTGTGATGCTGGGAGGGATCGAAGGGAAGCCTGGCTGAGGATGCTATGAATTTATATTGACCGTACAGTATTTGGACTGCATTAAGTTTGTAAGCTGTGTGTGCATACATACACTGTACACCCATACACACAGTTGGCCAGGGCTATTGAAGTCTGGATGGCCAGTAAAGAGTTGCAGAAAACCTAAATCTTTGCCTCACTATATGATGAGCATATGAATTTTCGCAACCCACATTTGCTAGCCTTGAGTTTGCAGCGGGCTGACGAACAGCATCAAACTACAGGAACGTAAAAATATATAAAAAAAAAAAGTCAACTAAAATATCCATGCTAAACGATGAATCAGTTCCCGGGGAGGAAAAAACAAAACAAAGCTGCTGACAGACAATCTTTCAAAATGCCAAGGATTCCGAAATAACCACTGATAAGAGCTCAGCTGTCCGTAAATAAAATGACCAGTAGGGAGTATGAAATTTGCCTGTGTGAATGCTTGTTGCCAAAAATAATCTGGCAAACTGGTATCATGTCATTGTGGGTTTTTTTTTTTGAACAACAACAAAAGGCCCTTTTATAAAATTTGCAATGATGCTGCAATGACCAACCCTTGTGTATGTTCTGGGGTTCATTCATAAATTCAGTATCCGCCGTGTGGAATTACCATCATGAGTCATTGTGGTTGTATGTTGAGGCATCGCGTGACTGGACTTGATTTCTGCAACCTTTTTTGTGTAGGTCATTAAGTGAATGCCACAGTTGTTAAGCAGATCAATTTTCCCCAATGAGCATTTTTTACTGAGGCCGGAAATAAATGCTGGAAACTAGCAAAAAAAAGGTCACAAATGGTGGCCACGTGACCACGTGATGCTGCAAACATTTGTAAAACTGAGCCGGTTACCGTGAGTCAAAAATGCAGCTTTGAAAATGTAACAACCTGTATACTGTGAACTCTTTTGCATGCTGACATCATAGCACTGTACACACGCACACGCACACGTGTATTCTATGTGGATTGTTTTATATTTAGCAGTTCAAACTATTAATGACTCCTACGATTTTTAAACAATTTTTTTCTTCCAATCTGATCCCTCACTGTTTGTATTGCTCTTGTTGTTATCTGCAACTCCTGCCTTATTAACATCCACAGTTCCCATGGGGGATAGTTGGGAATGATGGGTTTTATAGCCAACTCTGCCAGAGGATGCCAGCTTGGGAACTGACAGTTCTCTCACTGCTGCTGTCACTTCTTCCTTCGGTGAGGCATTCTCCCCAGAGAATGCATCTCGTGGACGAGCTTCAGAAAAGTAGAAAAAACAAGCTCTTTCCAAAAAAATGACAACATTAGAAAAATTACAAAATGATTTTCTTGCATTGTTAGCCTTTGTTACGGCCCACGCAGTTGTCAAAGACGCCTGCCAAGACCATGAGTTCAGTCGCAGGGCTTTTAGGCAGCAGACAGGCTAGGGGCCGGCTCCATGGTCTCCCCACTACCTCTGTCCACTACCTTAAATTGTCACAAATGGTGGCAGGGCCAGATCATCCACTTAAGCAGGCAGGCGAGGAAATAGCTGGAGGAAGAGTTGGGGAACCAGTCGAGAGAAGGAGGAGGCAGAAGGCAAAGGAAATCAGTGGGCAGGAGGAGGAAAGAACTGGCCAGCCGTTGGGGGTCTTCTCCGGTTTGGCCACCATATAAGTCAAACGAGTGGGTGGGAATTAGCAAAAGAACCGGAGGAACCGGTTTGGTCGGCCCTACGGACCGGTGACTGGTTTTTCCGTCAACTGAAGGGCCGCTGTTAATATTCCCTTGGTGGAATACAAATTCTGAGACGAGTATTTATTTATTTATTTATCATATTTCTATGATGCCAATTTCCGGAGACTCTTGGCGGCTGACATAGATTAGGGTTTACACATTGCTTTCTTTTTACCCCGCCTCCCTCGGCTGGCCGGCGATGTTCATACGATTGCTTAGATGTCTTGCCCTTTCTGTCTGGAGAGTGGTTGCAGAGATTTCTAATTAAAAATGCAAGGTTATAATTATTATTCTATTATTATTATTATTAAAAAAAGACTGTTCACCCTTTAAAAAATGCAGCTCCGTAGTTGCTAAGTAAAAGAAACACTCAGAAAGACCCTAGAGACACTGCTGTTGAAAACTGCCCCACGCCAGTTGTCGTGTTAATATTGTACCCCGTAGCTACAGATGTCATGCCATGTGGACGCCATCAAGTTGGGAAAGGCCGGTAGTGCGTAAGTAAGCACATCCATTACAGTCCAAAGAAATTATACACAATTAGCAGAATAATAAATAGTCGGTCCAGTGCTTTCCCATAACCAGCCATCCTTTAATCACAGGCAGGAAGCCAATAGGAAACTTGAAGCATAAGCAAAGGTCAAAAAGTTAAAGGTTGCCTCTGCAATAGTTGAATTAGTAGGCCAAGTAAGGTTGAAGGCAGTGGTTGGAAACAGCTGTCTCCCAGCCATGAGAGGAGCTAAGGAGATCAAAGGCAGTTGTTTACAGCTGGTGGTTTCATGAATGTCCTCAGGCAGTCAAGATAAGTCATACTAGTAAAAGCTCTACAAGTTGCCTCCTTGACGAATAATAGTTCGCCAGAGCGGGGAGGTTGTTTAAGAAACATAAATCCAAATGACTTTATGCGGGTCGTGCGTTTTGTTGCTTTGCTTGCTTCGGGGTTGAACTGCATGTTGTCTCCTAACTAAATGTAGGTGTAAGGAAGGTGAAATAATTTGGTTGGGGGCGAGGGAGAAATTCTAGATCCTCGCCTAATCTAAATTACACAGTTCCTACAGTTCCCACGCCAAGCAAATAATTTGAGGAAATAAATTTTTATCGGGGAGATGGCATGTATAAAAACACCTATCACTCTTACGCCTCATCAGTTTAAATGTTGGTTTTAGTGAGGTTTCCTACTGTGGAAAACTGGAAAGAGACGTGTCTCATCAACTGCTGATTCAAAATTAGCTTATAATCTGTACTTATGTGAACATACAGTGCATTTCCAGAAAGGGACTACAATGGCTAACATTGTATGCTTTTGTCTTATTTATGCTACTTTTGAAGAAGTAATTTTTTCTTGCTTTGGGATATCAAATCCGGGCAGCAGAAATCCAGACCACCAGAGGTTACCACTCTGTTTTGCCTCTCTGCAGTGATTGAAATTTTTGCAATCTGGTAGCACTACTTTTGTTGCCTTTGTGCTTCCAGGGCTGAATTGTGAGGAAAAAAAATATTCTAAGTCCTTGAAGTGGAGTGCTATCTGAGTTATCCTGAAAATACCTTCCTCCTTTGTCTACTAGCCCCATAGCTAGTACAGTGGAACCTCGGATTGCGAGCCTGACCCGTTCCGGACGAACGCTCTCAGCACGAAATGCTTTTAAAGTGAAACGAAGTTTCCCATAGGAAACAATGGAAAATCGGACGATCTATTCCATGCCCCAAAAAATATTCACAAAAAAATAACTTTCAATGGAATTTGATGTAGAAATGATTGTCCCTAACATCTGAAACAAGTAACCATGATTAACACACGATATAAAGCAGAAATAGAGGAAACTAACCAGCACTTACGGATCTGCTTCGAGGCAGGTTCTGGCCTCAGCTGCTGCTTGCTGGCTCGGAGGATCCTCTGCCATCACTTTAAAAGGGCCCTTTTTCCCTCAATTTTTCCGGGTGTCGTGGGCAGTTTGGAAGCGCTTCTTGCCTCCATACTATGAGGGGAGAAGCGACGAGGGGGGATTTCTGCTTTATTTGGGGCAAGGACAAGGAAAATTTCTGCTTTATTGTGTGTGTGTGTGTGTGCATGCGCACTTTGAGAATATCCCAGCGCAAAGGAGGGGGAGGGGACTTCCTGAGATTGAATCAGGAGTCTGAAGTCTTGGGAGTTCTATCTCTTGAATGCCTTTCACTCAATTTACGTTGTCTATGCAGCGAGAGAGGAGAGCTCCATTGTGAGATTTCCCATGTGAGCTTATCGCGTGGTGCTCATTGTGATCAGGAATGTCAACCTGCCACCATGTGCAGCAGTATAGGCAGAATGCACACACGCATCCTGCCTCCCGTATGGGAATGGAGGAAATTGCTTGTGGCAGAGTTGGCAGAACACACATGTGCGCTTGCTGTGTTGGCAGAACTCTTGCGTGGGATTGCTGTCTGCAACAATGGAGTAAAGCATGAGGTAGAGACGGCAGAACACACACGCGCACTTTCTGCATTGGCAGAACTCTCACACAGGGTTGCTGTCTGCAACAATGGAGTAAAGCACGAGGTAGAGATGGCAGAACACACACGCGTGCTTGCTGCATCGGCAGAACTCTCGCACAGGGTTGCTGTCTGCAACAATGGAGTAAAGCATGGGGTAGAGTCGGCAGAATGCACACGCATACTGCTGCGTCGGCAGAATTCTCGCGTGGAGTTGCTGTCTGAACGGGTAATACAGAGCGTGCTTACTGATGACGCGCAAAGTATGGCACGAAGTTTTCTCGTCTTGTGAGTCGCGGCTCGTCTAGTGGAATAAATTTGATTAATTTTTTTGCTCATCCTGTGAGTTTCACGTCTTGTGAGTTACTCGTCTTGTGAGGTACCATTGTATAATAATAGTACACGTTTTGTCCAATTAATTCTAATAGCTTTTAATAGATTAATGTATTAAATGTTGTGGCCATATTATAAAATCTTAGGCAATATTAATCTAATTATGTGAGAATGATCTGTGAATTTCTAAGGAATAAACATGTCTGTGAAGAATTCTTCTGAATTGAGAAGAATTGAGAAAGCCTTTTGGATAAAAGGTGAAACGTCTTCTACTTGAGAAAAATCCAGTCCAGATGCCTGTTTT
>JANHZU010004267.1:36711-48379 GCA_032468055.1 Acrochordus granulatus
TTGAGTGATTAAACAATGCCACCTATCGATGCCCTGGAAGCGTATCTTCTCTGTGCTCATGCCTGCCTTCTGGAATGAGGTTTCCCCAGGATTCAAATGGCTCCTACCTGATGGTTTGAAGGGCCTTAAAGACCTGGCTCTTCTCCCCAGATCTTTGGTGAGGATGACCGACCATTCTTGCTTTCTATTTCCTTCTGGATTTATTTACTTTGCCACTGTTGTCTTGTGCTATTTTTTCTACTGTTCTTTGTTGTCAAAAATTTTAACAATTGTACACTTTTCAGAATTGATGGGAAATGGGCAGCATTTATATTTAATAAATTATTATTATTACTATAAAAATACAAAGCAAGAATTTCATTGCAACATATTAACTACACCTAGAATTGCAAGATTAAATATAAGCAGACTGCAGTGTAGTCTAATTATACTCTTGTTAGAAGAACTCCCAATAGTTCAGTGCTTTGAAATTAGAACTAATGAGTTGTGGCCATAGTAACAGTATTTCAATACTACAAATAATATGAGATGAGATGGTAATTGATGCATGTTTTCATAGCTTGATATTTTTGATCTTAGAAGAAAAAGCCATAATCCGAGTTCATGCTATTGGCCTAGATCCATGCATAATCAAATATTTGAACAGACCTTTTCATCATTGTGAAAATGATTTCGCAGATTTAAATCAATGGAAAATGCCCCTCATTGATTTTAATACTGCATGACCAAAGCCATTATACAAAATTCTGAATTGAGGAATTTGTCTTTTGAGTCAAAATCAATTCTGAACCAAAGTTTTTTTTAATATAATTTTGTTAATAATTTTAATTACAATAGTAAAAACAAAAGAAACTTAGAGAAAGAAAATAGAATGGAAAAAAGAACATAAAAGTGTAGAAAAAGGGAAAAAAAATTGACCAGTTCATGAATTCATGAATTGAAGAAAAGAACAAAAATAAATAATAAAGAAAAAAATCAAGAAATGATTTCCAACTTTCATCACAAGTATAAACAAGTAAAATAACTAATCACCCCCTGTAAGGTTAAACCGATATCTCTTCATCCCATGTCTCACCTTTTATCTATATGCAAATTCATAAAATATCAACTTTTTAATCCTGATTAAAAAGTTTACAAAGGGTTGCCAGACATTGCAAAAAAAGTCTTATTTTTTAACCTTGATCAAATAAACCAATTTTATATTCCTTCAATTTACTTCTAACAGTAAATGGAATTTTATTCAATCAAATACAGTCATATGATTTGATTTCTCTTCAACCCTTTATCTCATTGCACAGATTTCTTCATTATTTTAATAAGCCTTTTTTGTGGATCCAACAAAAATATTTTCCAGGTCATTCTCTTGGTTTATCATTTGTATTTGCAGTTTTGATTTTGCAAACTTCAACCAGTTTCTTTTGTATATCCAGTAAAGCATCCTTTTTCAAATCATTCTCAAGTCCTATCATTTGTAGTTTCACATTCTGTTCTCCATTTATCTTGTCAGATAAAATTTGTTCTATATCTGTCACTCTTTCCTTAACATATTTAGACATAGTCTATTCATAGAAGCAAATATCATTACTGACAGTGTTGATGTTGTAGCTATTAACATCTAGCTCCATTCTTCAAAAATTGCCTTTAATATTTCTGATGTTATAGTTTTGTGTCATTTTGTAAGGCCCAAAATTAACTGACATCAGGTATGTATTTTTTTCTGCTTAAAATCTTTAGTCTCCTCTATTGTTCAGTTTCTAAAATCATCACTTATCTTTTGTTATGACCTGCAATAACCAGGATAGTTTAAATAAGTCTGTTTCGCACAATGCTGCTATTTTTATAACTAATTCTAAAATCTTATAGTAAAAGTCATAATATTTCAAATTTATTTGGACCCTTAATCCATTTACAACTTTCTTAGATCAAAATCTTACTTAGTTTTGTGCTGTTTATTTCAAATTTTTTAAGTTCTTAAGCTTGTAATTAATTTTTATTTTGTTCAGAGTTAAACTCATCCAAAGGAGACATTTCAGTCTTGTTGTTTTGAAGGTCTCTAATAGCTGTAAGACAGTTAATAGGCAATTTCCAAAAGTGAATAGAAAGTGAGGTTTTCAGACCTTTAAAAATCTCCACTACAGTTGTGAGCAAGATAGCTAATCCCATCATCTTCCAGAAAATCCTCAGAAAACTGCTATCCTGCAGTGTCATTGTGGGGAGCAGCTGTCCAGAGGACTTGTAGCTGATCTCCTGGTCTCTTCTTATCCAGAGAGGGTCCAAGGAACCAGTCTATTAATCAGTTACTTAGTCTTTGCTGCATTCATTGGCTCCACATTTGGAAGCTGTCTTCAGTTTGCCCTACCTCCCCTGGAAATAATCGATCCAAATTTCTCACTGTATTGTCAAAGTCCATACATGTTACTACTTGCAATTTCACATCCAATATTTAATATCTCAAATTTCTATACTGGACAAAGTGATAAAATTTCAAGATTTAATCAAATTAGCCATAACATTTCATTCTGTTGTATAACTTTTGGAATCCTTTGTGCTTGTAGAATCTGAATGTCATTGCAATATCCTACAGAGTCAACTACATTTGGGGTAATAAGCAGGTTTGAAGCACTATCTTGAAGAAAGATAGAAGTAAATTTCCTTAATTCTGCATGAGTATTTCTAATATAGACTGGAAAGAAATGATGTTAACAAATGTAAATTAATATTACCTTAAGAGCAATTATCAAGGGTTTGCTGATAGATCAGGGAAAGTTGCTGTATATATTGTTTATGTGTGCATTACACCCCTTGCTTCAGAAGATAGGATTAACTGTGGAGCATTTTCAAGCAAATAGAGGGAAAGCTTTCAATTAATTTTATACCAAAACCTTAAGGAATAAAACAGGTCAGGAATAAATATTAAATGAATTTCTGGCTATCTTCCAAAGTGGTTTGCCTGATTTCTCCAGGGAGGAGAGCACTGCCTGGATTACAAACCCAACTTGATTCTATAAATCATTGCTTTTTTGTGTATATGTGTACATCCATGAATAGTACATGCAGTGGAATAACTATATTGCAGGCTTAACACTTTTAATATATAAGCTATATATTTAATATTAAGTTATTATTCCATCTTACTATAGTTTATGATTTTCAGTGTTTGCAGCATAGCAGCTGCTTCAGTTTGGTGCAAACATAAAGGTAATTATTAATTTCCTTGGAAAGAAGCATTAAATTGGCTCCAGGGATATATTTCTTTGGAGGTAACACAAAATTAGGGAATTTTCTGTACTGCAGCAAACATGGGAAAGGCCCTGAATGACAAGAGATGAATATATTCACAGGGATTAAGTGAGTTTCTATAGAAAATCAAATGAAATAAGAATACTTATTGAAAAGGGACTTGATTTCCACATTGTTTTCCTTTCCCAGGGAAAAAGACATCTTAATCATGTCTGAAATTTCATCCAAAGCTCTAATTTTTGGTGAATATTGCAGACCTGTTTCAAAAGCAATAACCAATGTTAGTGGTGTTTTAAGATATAGATACTAGAGTATAAGGTTCAAAATTGGTTCTTGCTCTTCCGTTTTCCCTTTCATGAATTTCTGTACAGGATCCATATTGATAAGATCTAAGGTAGAAGTACTGAAGAGCAGCTCTTAGCTTTTATTCTCCATGTAGATTTGCTCTTCAATAAAACTCAGGAATAGATTGCATGTATTGCCAAAGACTGGAAAAAACATACCAAAGCTGAATTACTTCTCATTACATTTTTCTTGAAATGGAAGAAAGAATCTGGTTAATTTTGGAACAATTATGATAAATGTAAACATCTACTTTCTTCTTTCTTATATTCACTGTAAGAATATTTGGTACTAGAGCCCCTTATCTTGGGGTAGGTCCTATTATTAAGTTCCTCATGTTATTTTTACTTCTTCTGGATTGATTGTAGATAAAATGCAACCTTGCCATTAGCAATACTAATGAGCAATACTATAGAGGTGCGGTGGCACAGTGGATTAGTGCCGCCAGTTATATCGACCAGAAATGGCCAGCACGCTGGCAGGTTCGGTCCGCAGCTCTACATGACGGGGTGAGCTCCTGTCACTTGGCCTCAGCTTCTGCCTACCCAGCAGTTCAAAAGCACATGAAAACTGGCCAGTATATAAATTTGGGGACCAGTTCAGTGGGAACTGGCTGGTTACGGCGGGAAGCGGTGAGTCAAGTTGAGCGGCGAGAATTGGAAGAAGACTACCCTCCTGCCGGGAACGGAGCAAGAACTGCAGAGATTCCCGGATGTAACATCGCCAGCCAGCGGGGGGGGGGGCATGGTTAGTTACACAATTGTATAAGTACTAATCTATGTAAGCCGCCAAGAGTCTCCGGAAATTGGCGTCATAGAAATGTGTAAAATAAATAAATAAAGAAATACAAACTTAATTTGCCAAAGTTTTCTCAGGCGCTCAGAGCAAATACACCAACTATCACTCTGAGAGAAAATCAGCTTTGATGATATTTCACCTCTTTAAAAAATTACAATGACTTTCTAAATAAAGTATGCATTGGGCATTTTTTATTTTCCAGTGGAAGATTTTCCTTTTGTTTTATCAGGAGAAACAGCCAGATGTTGAGGCAGGAGTTTGATAATGCTAGATATATTTAGGAAAGGAAGGGTTTATGCGTGTAGGGCACTTTGTGTGTCTGTGGTTAAATAAGGCGGCATACCTCCTATTGGAAAAGGTTTGATTTCTTGCCCTCCACTCTTGATTTCTTTTTAGAGTACAAGGCAAGAGGAAGGGAAAAAGCTTCGAAGCCACATTTGCAAACCTTTTAAGAACTGTTCATGTCTCTGTAAGCTGCTGATTTCTTTAGGTTGGGAACTCTTTATCTAGTCAAGTTCTCCCAGCTTGCTGCCTCAGTAATCTGGATTTGGCAGGCAAAAGAAGTGTTGGTTATTTGTACAGCTGATCTATGCTAAGAGAACAATAGTGGTTTTTGTTCATTGTTTTGAACCTCTTAATAGTGTGCATTACTACTAAGCATTTTTATGCCTATGTATGGCTGCCAAGATACTATTGCTTTAAAAGTTTTCTGTACTGAAAATACCATTTCAACTTTGTGAAACCATCACAGGTAGTGATGCTAGGAGATTATTTAACAATTTTATGCGTTTTAGGTGATGGACTTCTACAGATTTTATCTTCTTTCTTGTGCAGTTTTATATCGTCATGAAGTTCCTGAATGAAGTTGTATCTAAATGATGAATACAAGACAGTTTCAGTGCAGAGCCAGGATCTATAGTCTGGAGATGGTACATGGTTATGAAAGATTAGGTGCTGTTTGTTGATTTTGTCAAAAAAAAATTAAAAGATATAGATAGCATTGATCAATGATACAGTAGCCAGCCGGGTGGCCCTCATACTATTCTAATGTGTGTCTTTTTTCTTCTGGCTGCATCATCACTGCTGATTTTCTGGGTACCTTCACCATGCTAAACAGATTGCAACAAGGGTGAGTGGCTCTATTACCTATGGCATGTCTTCTCAGGATTGTTCTTCTGCCTTGCGGACTTGAGTTTGCCTTTGTTAATATATGTTGTGGGGGCAGTATGTTTCTTCAACATACAATAAATATTTTATTTATGGCTTAAAATTCTTATCTGGATCGATTTTCAAATTGCTTGTGCTGATCACAGAGTGGCCAGAAAAAGATACCATTAAACCACAGGTTCTCTGCATCTTAGAGAAATACTCAAGAGGCAAAAGAATTGAGAATTCATCTACAGTATTTGGTAATATTTCCCCTCATTTTCTGACCTTTGGAAAATGTAGAAGAGACCTGAGACCCTGAGCTTACCAGGAAAGCAAAACAAAACAGATTCCAGGTATTCTTTCAGAAGAGCTACCCCTGCCGCCATCCTTTGCTGTACTATGGAGAGTGAAAGTGTAGGATTACTGTTTGCTGTCTGAATTTACCATTCCGCTGGATGTGAAGAGATCGGAAGACACAGTACTTGTTGGGTTAAACCATGTGCATACCAAGAAGGGGAACCAGAGGTGTGGGTAGACATTTTTGCAAAATGTATGCACTGCTGACTCCTTGAAAGGGCTTCTTGCACCCCTCTGACCTCTCCCATACCTCATTAGTGCAGTTTGCAGGTATGCTTGGAGTTTTCAGCTCCAAATAATCGTGTGCAAAATAAGTGAAGCCTGATGGCCATCAGGAGATTTTCTTAAGAAGCATAACAGAGGGATCAGACGAGGTTCTGGGCTGCTGTTTGCTGAAGAATGCAAGTAGTTATTTTCCCTTGCAGGCAAATTACGTGTATGTGTATGCATAAATTATTATTTATATTTTTGCATGTGATGGCTACGGTTTTCTGTGCCACCTGGCCAAATAAAACTGCTTTGTCACTGAGATGTTTGTTTCTATGCTAGTATTGTAAAGACCAGATAAATTGTAACATGATCAATGCCTGAAGTTTTGCGTTTTTTGCACAGGTAATAGCTAGATATGTAACTGTGGGTTCCTGCTGTTTGTTTTACATTCAGAACAAGCTTCTACTTTATGCTGAGACCAGATCGTTAGTGGCTGACGTGCTTGAACAATCAGCTGGTTCATAATTCCTAAATGAAAATTATAATAGGACATTGATGTTTATGAATGTACGGAGATTTGCTCGTGTTTTATTTAAAGAAATGCGCAGGGCCATTCGCGAGAAGGTCTGGAAAAGGTCTTTTAATGAATATATCCCATTAGAACTAAAAGATGTCAAAAGTACACCAGCAGCCGTAACAGTGAGGATAATCTCTTGGAAATCACCATTGCTTCATTCTTTAGGTAAGAATGATTTATCAGTCTTTTTTGGACAGAGAATTTCAAAAAGTGGATGCCACCAAAACGACTTTTGCTTTATGATACTGTTTTCTTTTTGAGAAGCGGAGATGTTAAATGTGTTTGTAACGATAATCATCCTGACAATGGAAAAGAATGCAGAGATGCTTAGTTATGTGTTGGGATCTAAGCTAAGTTAAAAGCCTTTGCTGTATTTACAGAAATAGTTCCTACATCCTTGAGAGATTGAAAGGGTCAGTTCTCCTCCAAGGAGCTTTCCAAGTTGAGTTAGTGCCCCTTCCTGCTTCGTAGGAGAATGTTGAAAAATGGTTCCAATGTTTTGGGTTGTACCAGCTGGCACATGAGAAGGGAAAGAAACAGAACTTGTATTAAAGAAAAGTTGGTGGGTTCACATTGTCTCTCACACACACTCTCTCTGTCTCTGTCTGTCTGTCTGTTTGTTTTTTGCAAAATAATAGTACATTTTTTAATCAGATACAACAATAACTTTAGAAAGACCAATAATAATGAATGATTCCTTAAATTAATACATGATGTGTTCTTCTTAAAAGACATGCTATATTTAACAAAGTTGCCACAGGCTAGAAAATGAAGTATTAAAGTTGGGTTTTAAATTTACCATCCACACTAGATAAGGATTAACTTCCTTAATATTTCATACAAGATAATGATTGAAAACAGGAATACTGAAAGTTAAAGTTCTTTCTTTTTATGTTTCTGTTCCTCCAGATTTCTAAATGAATGGTAGAATTTTGTAGGGAGGAGCAATTAAACATGTCAACCCTCATCTAATATTCAAATTAGATGAAATTATAGAGAATACATTTCCTGTTAGCTTTTTAAAAGAAGAAATTCAGCTGTAGAGAATTTCTTAGGAAAAAGGTTTTCTCTATCTCCGATGAGTCCTTGGTGCTTTACTATTAGAGATTTTTTTTAAAAAATCAAAAAGTCTATGTTTTAACCCAAAAGCTAAGAAATAATTTGAATTTTTTTCTTGGGGGGAAAATCGAGCTGTCCTTCTACCTGGATTGAATTTCTGGTCAAAATATAAAGACATATATTCACATGTCATTGGGCAACAGATTGCTCCCTGATTCCTTGCTTAGTTTGCATCTGAAATACCACAAGTAAATCACTGGCTTATTTCACATATAATACTAGATCACAAACCATGGTTTGTAAAATCAACCACAGCAACTCCAGAATTAGGGTTAGGGTTTAGATTCTAATTTAATTTAATTCTAATTTAGAATTAGGGTTTTTGATTCATTGAGAAGTGGAGAGGAACATTTCTACAAAGATCTGATTCCTGAGCAGGGGTCTCTGACTATGATCTTCATGTTCATGTGTCAAACAAAACCAGGAATCTTTGAGTCCAATTTCCAGCATCTCTTCCATTGGCAATGTTGGTAGGCATGCTGCCTGGAAAATTCTGAGGGTTGAAGTCTACACATATTAAAGTTGCCAAGTTTCAAAAAGGCTTTCCACTTGAACTGTGATAGAAATTTCAGAATGTTCAAGCAACATGTTCTGGCTTTGCAATGTGTGTGTTGTAATTAAAGCACATTTTGCACTCACTGTTTTGTAGCTATTAAAGTTAAAATCAAGAGATTAAAATGTTTTTGCATTATCATCTCCTAGTTGTCTTAGAAAAAAATATCTGTACTTTCTATAAGTCGGCAGTAAATTTGGTTTATGGGAGGAATTGTGAATTGCTTTGAATGATCTTTCATTAAATTCTATTGTGAACTGCCCAGAGTCGCTGTAATGAGTTGGGCAGCAAATAAAGTTAATAAATAAATGGCTAGTTGCTCATTGAAACCCTATTGAATTCTTTATTTTAGTTGTCATGGATAATATTATATATGCATAATCCCTCTCCCCATTTGGTATGCTTCAAATGTTTTGAACTGTGGTGTCTTAGATTGGCTCTGTTGACAGTGATAAACTAGAAAACAGAATTCCTCATCCATACTGCACAGAATTCCTAATTATCTTGGAGCTTTTATTGTACTTTTAATACTTTTGCCAAAGTATTAAAATTAATACTTAGTAGATCTAATATGGACTTTTGCTTCATCTTCAAACAGCAGTGATAATCTGAAGAGGGTTTTTTAAAATTCTGTTAGTCACAGTCACTTGTCTTGCTAAATCACACTGGCAAGCTAGGAATGAATATTAAACCCAACTTCTCCCCTTCTTCACTCCTGATTCAGTCCTGGTTAACTTCATGTTATTTTACCATTGCATACTGAGTAGGACACTTCATTTCCATATTGTTTTACTAATTTAGAAATTTAAGATCCTTTAAATAAATTAATAATGAAACATAATGGTAAGAAAGAACTATAGTTCTAACTGCAGAATTGTTGGGAATTGGGTGACATAAAAGATTTATTTATTAAACTAAATGTTAATAAACAAGAGAGCCAGTTTGATGTCAACAGGCTAGAAACTGTGACACCATGAGTTCTAGTCCAGCTTTAAGCACAAAGCTGGATGGGTGATCTTGGGCCAGTCACACTCTTTCAGCTCAAGGAAGCAAGCAATGGCAAACCATTTCCAAAAAACCTTGCCAAGAAAACTGCAGGGACTTTTAGGCACTTGCCAGGATTCAATTCCTCACACCACCCCAAAAAGAAATGAATAAAGGAGGGAAATGGGAAACGAGAAGAAGCCAAACAATTTCAAATCTATTTCCTAAGAATGCTTACAATGGACATTTTTGATTCACAGCCATATCTTTCTTATTTATTTATATGCCACTGAACTCAATATGACCCTCACAGTTTACAATAAAATCATAAAAATATGTAATACAATTAAAACCATTTAAATAATTAAAACCATTTAAACCATGAATGTTTGCATATGTACACCAGAGTGACAAACAAGGAAAATATCTTAGCAAAGTTAAATTCTACAAGACTTTAGGAAAAATGCATGCAATATATTTGATATACTATGTATTTTTTCTTTTATATTCCTAATAAATTGAAACATGTCATCCAAGACAGATGCACCACCATTTTTTTAACTCTTCAGCCCCAATGATAAAGTTTATTTTGTGTTACATAACTACCTCTCAAGTTTACTCTTTGCACCTATAATTTAATTAATGTATTATTCTGTGTTTACAGCAAACCATAGGTGACTATTATCTTTGAAAAAACAAAGTATTATTTCTACATGCCATCCAAACAATTGCAATTTACAATCTAAGTTTGGGTGTCTACTGCAAAAAAGAGCTGATTAAAGTGTAATGAGAGAAGAAGAAATGTGCAAGTCTCGAAATATCAAATACTGTAATGACAAACCCTTGATTTCTTGAGTATTTTCTTAAAATTCTTGTAGCATATGTAGCAACACAGCCATCAAACATATAGTTTCTAATATAGAAACATCAATTTAAATGTATTGAAGCAGAAATTTCAATATATAATTTCATCTTCATTCACTGAGAATTATATTCCTTCCCTACTTGAGCTTTCATGAGAAAAGTCCTTTAATATAGAAATTTAATATAGAAATTTTCCACTGGGAAAATAGAAATAGGACTGGGGGGAAGCGGGGTGCTTCTGTGTTCTACATATAGCTGTCTACATTTCTTGATGGTAAGCAGGAAATTGTTAAGACAAATTAAGGATTATATGAGAAGAATGCCCCTTTTCTGATCTGCACAACAGATTTACTTGGGCAGTTATTCTCTACTTTTGCAAAATCAGTCCTAAAGTCTGTGATTTTCTTTTGTGCTTTTTTTCCTGTTGTTTTTATTTCATGCAGTTTTTTTCTTTTCATTCAAGATTATGAAGATCAGGACTTCTGTGCTCTAAGTAGAATACAGTAGATAAGTTTGGCAGGCTCAAATTATTTTGTTTCTGAATCATTGTGATTAGAAAATGTTGTGCTGCCAAAATTCATTGAGAACTGATTGGTTAGTTCTTTTTGAACTCCATTATATTGCCACCTCCAAATCCATAATTCAGATTTAACTATATTTTGCCTCTTCCTGAGGAACCAGCTTTCACAGCTCCATATGGCCACTGGAAAAAAACATTGCTTTAATTATGTTGGTCTTTGTTGTCACTAACAAATTGTTGTCATTCACCATCACCATCTTTCTTGCATTTCTTCTCTACTTCTCAAATACATGGACTACCACTTTTCTCAAGCCCTAAGGCACCTTCGGACTGGAGAGCCTTTAAGTTCAATTGCCTTTATTTCTTCACTGTCAACTGTAAGTTCATTAGGTATGCAAGTAGACATTAATTTTATCTTGATATTTAACATTAATAAAACACCTCTCCTTTTATTTTCATAACTAGTTCTTCTATGTCTGTTTTCTACTTTGAGTTAAAGTGAGATCTCATTATAATTTCTTCCTTCAAGTTTATTCCAGCTGTAACCTCTTCCAGTCAGACCATTCTTAAATTCACTATAATTCAACAAATGTGGGGTCAATATACATAATGTCTTATTCTGTTTCCTATTCTGAATCACTTTATTTCCTTTCCTACAGTATGGCTTATCATTGTAAAATTTCTTCAGAAGAATAGTCCCTTCTGGTATACCCATTATCCATAATATAGTCCATATTCTGGCATCATCCTGTTGGCCAAAGGTCTTATATAGTCTGTGAAGCAAAGATGAACTATCTCTTGGTACTCTCTTGCACTTAGTATGTTAACTAACTCCTCTCATCTTTCTCTGACTCTTCTAGAACTTTCAATTTATTTGGCATTTCTCTCTTCAGATCTATTAATATGGGAATATCTAATTCTTTGCATGTGTGAAGGATTAGTTCAATGTTCAGTA
>JANHZU010004267.1:57452-70101 GCA_032468055.1 Acrochordus granulatus
AGCAGTGGGGGTGGGATTAGCTTACACATAAAAATGTATAGATTGCTAACTTATGTAAGCCGCCTAGAGTCTTCGGAAATTGGCGTCATAGAAATATGTGTATAAATAAATAAATATAATAAATATGAGATCATTCTTCCTGAATGTAAAGACTTCCAGACATGTTGGGACTACAAACTTCTGAAATTGCCAATAAATGGTTATCTGATGGGGAATTCTGAGAATTTTAGTTCCAATGCATCTGGAAAGCAACAGGTTTTGGAAGGATACATTAAGACCTAGTTCTGTTGCAACCATGACACTTCGTATATATGGTTTTGACATTAAAATTGTCCTATATCCACATATTGTGAATTCACTTGTAATATTCACTCTGTACTCTTTGGTGCCGATTTAAGGATCAAATGAATATTACATGTAACTGATATTCTTGCTATTAAATATATTTTTAGAATTGATAGAAATATTTTAGATTTGCTTTTTTATGTCTCTGTGGCTTAAAATGATCAGAAACATAGAAAGTGTGAGTGTGCATACATGCTGTGGGTTTGGTTAATACAAGTGCTGTTGGAGCAACAACTCAGAAATATGGGAAATCAGTGATTCATATATGGTCCCTAAGTGCTAATTCATTATTTCAAAAAAATAGTCATCTCAGACCATAATGTTTTGGACGGATCTTACAGGAAATACACAATTTTAGAATTTAGTTGAAGGCACTGAGTATCTGTAACTTGAAATATTATGGCTGTTTTTCCCTTTATAGATCCAACAATTTACAGGACATATTTAAACTTGCTAAATTGGAAATTTCTTGCTGAATCAACAGAGACCTATCAAATAGTCACCTATTTCCAATGGTATTATGTATTTGTTTTGCTTCTTCAAACAATCCAAAATATCCATCTTTATCTTCTTCATCTTCACCTTCTGTGGATTGATGTCTTTTTAATAATGAGGTTTTTGATAATTTGGGGTTCCAAAAATGATATGTGGTGCAGCGTAGAGAATAGCAGTAGTAGAACCAACTGTTGGAAAGAAAAAGAAAGAAGTACTATTCTTGCTAGTAAAGATATTTTTAGCATTGATAGAAATATTTTAAATTTGCTTTTTTATGTCTCTGTGGCTTAAAATGATCAGAAATTGGGACTTCAACAGGAGACTTAAAATTAGTTCCTAACCTGTTGACTTGGATATAAAGAATGGCTGCATATTAACTTAATATGAAGGCTGTATTTTGTAATGCTACCCATATAGAAAAACAAATAGTAATGTAGTACATGACGGATAAATTTTAGTTTAGATGCTAATTTACTTCAGGCAGCAACATTTTAATCTGCTAAAGGAGTGAAAAATTTATCACTGTATATACCATAATCTAGTGTGGTTTCTACCACTTCATTTCAGAGAATCACTAAAGGTATTTAATTTTTAGTAACTATGTCAGCCTTCTCCAATACAATGCTTTTAAGATATATTGAATTATAATTCTCCATCAGCTAGGAAATCTGGGAATTGTTATCTAGCATACTTGAGGGCATAGGATTTGGAAAGTTTGAATGTTAACCTTAACATTGATTTGTATGCTAATATCATGCCAAAAAGTATATCATGCACTATTTTACAGGTTCTTTGTGGCATGGTGCAGTGACATATATTATTGCTTGATTACATTTTATATGCATCTGAATATGATTCTAGAGGGGACATAGTAACCTAGTAGTTAAGACACTTGGCTAGTTGGCTAGAAGGTCGGCAGCCCAAGTTCACCACATAACAGGGTGAGCTCCTATTATTCACCCCAGCTCCTGCCAACCTAGCAGTTTGAAAGCATTTAAAAATGCAAGTAGATAAATAGATACCACCTTCAGTGGAAAAGATAACAGCATTCCATGCCCCTCGGCATGTAGTCATGCCGGCCACATGACCATGGAAGTGTCTTCCGACAATGCTGGCTCTTTAGCTGAGGAAACAGAGATGAGCACCGCCCCGTAGAGTCAGACACGACTGGCAGGTTTTTTAATGTTTTTTTCTGAATTGTTTCTAAGAACTAGTACTGAACTTGAAGGCTATAAAAAGTGAAGCCCAATAGCATCCCTGTTGCGGCCTCCAAAAATTCCGAGACAGTGTCAAAATATTGGCCCTTGTTCACTTGAAAGGAAACTTGGAAGAGTTTAGAGAGACAGGAGTGCCTTAAAAATTCAGGGAAAACCCATTTCAAAATATATTCTAGAAATTTATCATGCAAAGCCTGGTGAGGTCCAGGCCGATGCCTTAACCACCATACTACACTGGCTCTTCTGTACGTATGCATGTATGTGTATCATTCATTTCAACAGCCTTTTTCAGCCTTTCTACTGAAAAAAGAAGTGCCCCTTAAAAGAAGTGCCCCTTTAAAAACCTTTAACTGGGGTAAGCTGTGTTGAATAAAATATTACTTCTGAGTAAGAGGACATAGAAGGAAGGGAGGGAAAACGGCAAGCAGTTTTCTCTTTTCATAAAGTCAGTGTGAGGAAAAGAGGCTATTCAAATGGACTTCTCATATCACCCAATTTTTATTCTCGCCTATTTAAAGTAATTTAAAAAAATTTTTTATCAAGAGAGGGAAAGGTAGTAAAGTAACTGACAATTTGACTTCCTTCCTTCCTTCCTTTATTCCTTCCTTCTTTTTCTTTCTTTTTCTCCCCCCATATGTTACATGCATATAGAATGGGGCTTCTAAGAAATGCAGTAAAGATTGATAACTAGCTATTCTGAGTAGTGTGTCAGAATAGCTTTCAGTTAAGGAGCATGATCTACAGTCATCACACAGATACTAAAGTACTTCAGCATTTTGCTCAACTAATAGAACATTCTCTCTCCTACCGTTGAATTACTCATTGCTGGAACTATGAAGGAGAAAATGGTTTAGCTTCTCCACTGAAATCTGAAAGTATGCTTAAAAGCAAATAGATAACACTGTGCTATTCATTCTGAGATAGCCTTTGAACAGGAAAGGGTGGGATTACACCTCCATAATTTGCATTGGAGTTTGCCTCCATTAAAAGGGTGTTGTAGGTGAAAACATATAAAATCTCTGTTGTATTGGTTAATCCACAAAGTGGCTTCCATCCATATAAAACTTGGTGCTGCAAATATGAATTGCAGAGGCCTATCCTTGAAGTAATGTATTGATACGGAATTAAGTTAAACCTTCCAAAAGACAGGTGTGAACTGATGTCATTTTAGCTTCAACAGACAAATAACTATCAATGTATTGAATGAAAATTCATAGGGGAGATACAAGTGCTCAGAATTCCATTGGTGGAAATCTAATTTTTTCATCCAGGTTACACAGTCATTAACACAGCTGGCAGATCATTTATATCAACTTGTGTTAAGACAATTCCAAAAAATCAATTGCAATTTATTCTTTGTTTTCAAATCTTGCAACTGCAACTATGTCCCCTGAACATAGACTAGCAGTAGTGGAAACTTAATACAGTTGAACCCTTGGTATGTCAAGTATTTCAAGAGTTTCTGTGATAAATCTTGAGATTTTAAACATTCACCAAATATGTAGAAATCAGAATACAAGTCAAAAACAAATGTTTAGTTGTAGAAACGTAAATCTCTAGAGCAGCTTGGCAGTTTTTCAAGGAAGGGGTAAACATAAAGGTGAATTAGTTAAGCTGGCAAATATCCACATTTATATATCAGTTTCTAACTGGTCTGTCTTGTTGAAATAAGATATTTTTGGGGACATGGTTGCCTCATTATCTGTCAATAGACCAATCAAACTGAAGGAAGTTTTGACACCACAGTAACCTTGCTGAAATTCTTGCAGAATCTCAAGTTTTGGGAAACATTGTTTTGTTCCCCTGTTCCTTGTTTGTGCCAGCATTTCTATTTGATCTCTCAGCAGTTGTCAGGAGTAAGCCAGGATCTAAGAAAAGTGGCTTTGAGTTCCTCTGAGTGACCAAAGTCTCTTCCCAGAGCAGTGTGGGTTTTTGGCTCTCCTATATAATAAACCAAAAACTTACCATTGAAAATGACAGCCTCAAGTTCCTCCTGAAAGAAAGATGGGAAAGTTACTGGCACAATATAAAGCAGATGAAAGTGTAGATGGACTTGAATTCATTAGCTTTAGCCTTTGGTGGGGAGGAAGCACAAAATGCTGCAGTTTTTCCACATCCAAGCAGTCATGTGCCTTCAGCAGCCCTGGGTATTATGCAGGAGCTCTGTTAGATAATTTTCCTGTTTTGCTTACTAAGCCACTTTGCTAGACAGATTTACTTCTGCATGTATCAGAATGAAGCTCAGGGAGTGAATAGCGCAGCACATGCATTATTGATTATTTCAGATGTATATTAATAGATAAGTCTGTAGCAGTACTTTACACTGTGTCCTGTCCTGATGCATTAGAATCAGGTAACAGGGGAGTTTATCCTTAAATAAATGCTGTATGTGGTAGTATGCATGTGTATTATTTTCAGGGATATTCAGGTATATATTGCACATACTGTACAGAATACACTTGCAGTTGACAAGGTAATTCTTGCTTAGCGATTAGCAAAGGGGGATTGCTTTGGGAAATACCTTAATATCCCTCTTCCAGAACAATTTGAATGTTCTGCTCTTTCCATCTGATACCTTTATTTCTTTAAAGCATGGAATAAAAAAGAAAACAGGAGTAGAATGGTCTGTTTGTTTGTTTTAAGAAAAGGTTTATGATGGTGCTTTTGAGGAATTGGATTTGTGTGTGTCTGGGATATGCTTTAAACAAAACCTTCATTATATTTTAGGTTTATGTTGCAATTTAAAAAAAACTTTGTGTTGTATTCAAAGGAAGTTTTCAGCAAAGAAAGATCATGGCAGAGAACAGTATGCATACTGTTTGCATACTTAACTATGTATGTAAATGAAGTATGTAAATACAGAGCATGCTCCTTGTTAGACGGTTCAAAGCCAAAATGCCAGTAGTGAGAAGCCTTAAGATTCCTGTTTTTTATCTATATAAAGAAAAATGATGTACTCAACTTAAATACTGTACATAAATTTGGGTGGCTAACAACCAGTGTACAATACTTTTATAAAAGACCCCCTACCTCCCCACATAACCAAAGATATAGTTAGAAATAATCCAATACAAAAGAAAAAGGAGGCACCATGAAACATACTGTACTTACAATATATCCACATGTATCTTAGGCTCCTATAATATTCAAATCCCAATGCTTAGATAACAGGCCAGGTCTTAAAATGGTTTAAGGGAATTTGGTAGAAGGGATGTAATTGCAGATCCAGGAGAATCCTTGCAGTTAGACCCCCAATGAGAGCCTAGTGGCACCACTGTGAGCAAAGGTAATTTCCTTGATGCCTGCTTTTTAAGATTATCTTTATTTTTTAATGTATAAATGAAAGCTGGCCTTTTAACTGTAGCAATAACACTTCTGCAAGAACATTATTTTCAAGAAAGAAGGCAAAGAGAAATAGTTACCAATTAAGGCATGTGTGAATTTTTGTACTATGTTTGTACTTTGTTTGGCTTTAAATGGGGCAGTGACTATTTTTATCAGAATTTTTCAAAAAAAAGTTAAGTAAAGTTGGATTTCTTATTCATTTTCCTAATTTTTCCCAGGTGCAGGTTTGTCTTCTGTTGAAAAACTGGCCACTGGATTATCCTACTTTTTGGTGGAATAATTGAATATTGACTTTTACTGATAAAATATAATATTTTTGGAGCCATTAATACAACGTTAATATAAAGGCTCTTTCAACAAAGGTTTTCAGATGTGGAATAAAATGGAACATAAACAACTGACATGAGAGCTGCTTTCTATACATCTTTTCCAGCGATCAGTGATTTCTGCTTTAGTATCCCTTATGGGGTTTGTGATATGAAGAATAAACACATTCCAGAAAATCTTTAGAAACTGTTTAGAATGCTTAGCTGTTAGAGGTTTGCTCTAACTTACTGCTATTTCATAATTATAATTTCTGTGTATTATTTATTAACATTTTATCTACCTTTAATTTGTGCAATTCAAAGTGGCATACATTATACTACCTCCTCTTATTATATCTGCAACCTGGCCCTATGAGATGGGTAGCCCTGAGAAACCATAACTAGCCTAATCACCCAGTCAGATCCACACCTAAGAAAGGACTAGAAATTGTTTTCCAGATTTGGGTCCAGTACCTTAGCCAAACTGGCTCTCAGTTACATACAATACTTGCATAAGGTAAAGGTAAAGGAAACCCTGCCAGTCGTGACCGATTGTAGGGTGCAGTGCTCATCCCCGTTTCCAAGCCAAAGAGCCAGTGTTCGTCCTGGGACAGCTCCGTGGTCATGTGGCCGGCATGACTGGATGCCAAAGGTGCACGGACACTGTTACCTTTTCCACCGGAAGGGGCGGTACCTATCTATTTACTCGCGCTTACGTGCTTTCGAACCACTAAATTCAGAAATATTCAGTATAATTACTTTCTTTGAACAAACTTGTGTGATAGTATTATATTGTTTCTCAGGCTGGGAAATTGAGAAAGGTTAATTGTAAATATAGTGTTTTTTTGTGACATTGTATGCAACTGTCCCTATTGTAAGTCCCTAAATTTGTGTACATAAATCTAAGTTTGTACAGGTAATCTTAGTTTGGACCTTATTCTCAGATATATTAATTGTGTATTGATATTAATGTCCATGTATCTTATATACAGTACAGTATGTTACTATAATATCAATCCATTTTAGATTTCTAGGTATATGGCCACTATTTTATCCTATGGAGAATATGCATGAGATAGCCACTGAAGCTACACTTTGCATCAGTTTGTTCCAGTTATGTCATGGTGCATGTACTTCTCCTTGACCATTCCAATGTAGCCTGTCCCAGATACTTAAAATTCCACCTTTTCCACCTAAAACATCACCACTACTATGTTCATTGATTAGTAAATTCACTCGTAAGAACTTGCAAGTCCTGGTTTTGCATTCTGGTAATAGGAATGGCATTAACCACGGTTCTTATTCATGCAGATATAAGACCATACTATCTCTAAAGAGAATCATGAAAAGATTACAATTATAGATGAGTGTGAGAAAGAGCCATGAATGAATGAGATCTTTATCTTATATCTATAATGCATAAGGTAAAGGTAAAGACCATACTATCTCTAAAGAGAATCATGAAAAGATTACAATTATAGATGAGTGTGAGAAAGAGACATGAATAAATGAGATCTTTATCTTGTATCTATAATGCAGATGTATTTTTGAGTTACTTGTGAGCTCACCAGTAGAAATATATTCTAGGAAACTTGCTTAGTTTACAAATTAGCTATAAAAATATATTTTACTTCTGAAATAATAAAATGAAAATAAAATGTGATGATTTATCAGATGATATAAAAATAACACATTTTTGTAGATAATTTTGTACTTAAAACCTAAAAAAACTAACATCAAAATATAAACTATAATGTATACATAAATACATGACCACATAAAGATAAAGTTACATTTTGTTTAGTTTCTCCTTCTGTTATATTCATAGTTAACTTAAAATGTTTCATTTTGTTTCTTTAAAATTCAGATTTGAAGAATATAATTTTTAGTACATATTAGCATCATATTTCTGAAAGTTGATAGATTTAAAAAAGATTTTTTCAGCAGTTTATTAATACTTTCCTGTTTTTCAAACAATAGGGTATGTTGATTCTTTTTATTAGCAATGTTACTATAACATCAATCCATTTTAGATATATATATATATCTGGAATTACATAGATGAACATAGATTATTGAGTGGCGTGGTGGCCAAGCAGTTAAGATACTGGGTTTGTTGGCCAGAAAATCAGCAGCTTGGCAGTTTGAGATCCAAGTGCCACCACATAACAGAGTGAGCTCCCATTACTTGCCCCAGCTCCTACCAACCTAGTAGTTCAAAAGCATGTAAAAATGCAAGTAGATAAATAGGTACCATCTGATTCAGTGGGAAAGATAACCGCATCCATGCACCTTGGCATTCAATCATGCCAGTGACATGACCATGGAAACATCTTTGGATAAACAATGGCTCCCTTGGCTATGAATTGGAGTTGAGCATCACCTCCTAGAGTTGGCCACAACTGGCAGGGGAAAACTACCTTTTTTACTTTTATATAGATTATTGTATTTAAAAAGGTAATTACTGGAAATGACTTGAGTATCTCTTCATTTGATTCTACAGCAGTCTCAAACCTGGATGCAGAAAGCAAACTGAATGTGTACTATCATGCTCCTTGGCACCAGGAAAGAAACATTTTCCTTCCTTCCACCAGACCAGCATGTGTAGAAGACCTGCATCGCCATGCCAAGCAAAATTTGAGAGCCTTGAGGAGAGGTAATTTTTTTCAGTATAATTTACATTCAAATAGATGTTCCAATAGATATTAATAAATAAATGTTCAATAAATAATAAATAAATAATAGCTCATGAAGCATTATGCTTTTCTTCTAGTAACATTTTACTTTAATAATTCTCCTTCGTTGGTTAGATCACAAGTCCAACAAGGCCTATGTAGATATGACTGAACTGTCTCTGAAATTTTATTTTTTTATTTTCTTGGGAGGTTGCAAAATATAGGGAAAAGCCAGTTTAGGTCTTTAATTTTCCTCTTATCTCATTCTTATTCAAAAACCCATTTCCAGCTAGTTTCATTTTGCTACCAAGATCTCTCTTGTACAAGGATCATTGTCTTTCTGTCTGAAAACATATCTGTAAAACAGTACTACAAATCACCGAGTGCATCACTTTGCAACAATGTGAATTTGAAAACCAGCTTGTTTTTAATTGGTTAGGTCTATACTCTTTTTTCTTCTTTTGGCTGCTCCCGTCAGAGATTGCCAGAGTGAATCTTCTGTTTCTATCTTCCTCGGTCTTCAGCATCATCCTCAGTCATACTGACCTCCTGCATATCTCTCACAACATCCATTGGCCTTCCTCTTCTCCTTCTGCCCGGGAGCTCCATCCTCAACAATCTCTTCCCAATATACTCTTCATTTTTCCACAACACATGCCCAAACCATCGAAGTCTCGCTTCTCTCACTTTATCACCAAAGCTTCCTACCTGTGCTGTCCCTCTAATGTACTAATTTCTAATCTTGTCCAACTTTGTCACACCCAACGAGAATCGCAGCATCTTCAACTCTGCCACCTCTAGCTCCACCTCTTGTCTTTTTGTCAGGGCCGCTGTCTCCAGGCCGTACAGCATTGCTGGTCTCACCACCGTCTTGTAGATCTTCCATTTCACTCTTGCAGATACTTTTTTGTCACAGATCACTCCTGACACTCTTCTCCATCCACTCCATCCTGTCTGCACTCTCTTCTTCACTTCTTTGTCACATTTCCCATGACTTTGGACAGTCGACCATAGGTATTTAAAGTCTACCACCTCTACCACTTGCAACTGCATCCTTCCACCATCCTCTCTCTCATTTATGCACATGTACTCTGTCTTGCTCCTACTGACTTTCATTCCTCTTCTCTCTAGTGCAGACCTCCATTTCTCCAGATTCATCTCAGTGTGTTCCCTACTTTCACTGCTGATCATAATGTCATCTGCAAACATCATATTCCATGGAGAATCCTGTCTGACCTTATCCGTCAACCTGTCCATCACCATTGCAAACAGGAAGGGGCTGAAGGCCGATCCTTGATGCAAACCTACCATAACTTTAAACCAGTCTGTCATTCCTGCTGCACACCTCACTGCTGTCACACTGTCTTCAAACATATCCTGTACCAACTTCACATATTTTTCCGCTACTCCAGACTTCCTCTTTCAGTACCACAGCTCCTCTCTCGGCACTATGCTTTCTCCAGATCCACAAACACACAGTGCAGTTCCTTCTGGCCTTCCCTATATTTCTTGTGCAGCACTCTAAGCGTACACATTGCATCGGTAGTATTCTTTCTTGGCATAAAACCATATTGCTGTTTACTGATCATCACCCCTCCTCTCAGCCTAGCTTCTACTACTCTTTCCCACAGCTTCATGGTGTGGCTCATCAACTTTATGCCTCTATAATTGCCACAGCTCTGTGCATCCTCCTTGTTCTTAAAAATCAGGACAAGTACACTTCTTCTCCACTCCTTAGGTATTTTCTCACTTTCCAGAATCTTGTTAAACAATCTGGCTAGCAGCTCCACGACCATCTCTCCTAAACAATTCCATGCCTTTACTGGTATTTCATCTGGGCCAACTGCCTTTGCATTTTTCATCCTCTTCATAGCCCACCTCACCTCATCCTTATTAATTTCCCATACGTCACTATGTCTGCCTCATCTAGCCTCCTGTCTCTCTCATTTTCTACATTCATTTGTTCATCAAAGTAGTCCTTCCACCAACCTAAAACACTCTCTTGGTTTGTCAGCACATTTCTGTCTGCATCTTTTACCACCCTAACTTGCAGCACATCCCTTTCTGCTCTATTCTCTGTCTGACCAGTTGATACAAGATCTTTTCTCCTTCCTTTGAGTTCAGCTTTTCATTCATCTCATTATATGCCTTTTCCTTTTCCTTTGTCGCTTCTCTCTTTACCCTGTTTTGCGTCTCCTTATACTCTTGTCTGCTATTCTTGTTTCTCTTGTGATCCCAATTTTCTTTGCCTGTCTCTTTCCTCTTATGCTTTTCTGAACTTCTTCATTCCATCACCAAGTCTCTTTATGTCCCTTATTCTTTCCAGATGTCATACCAAGAACCTTCCTAGCGGTCTCCCTCACCACTTCAGCAATAGTTGCCCAGTCATCCCACACTTTCTTACTGATGCTCAGGATCTGACTCACCTTCTTCCTAAATTTTGCACAAAATTCTTCCTCTTTCAGTTTCCATCATCTGATTTTGGGTACAGTCCTCACTCTCCTCCTTCTCCTCATTTCTAAGATCATCTTGCAGACCACCATTCTATGTTGACTAACCACACACTCTCCTGCCACCACCTTATAGTCTCTGATCTCTTTCAGATTGCATCTCTTGCATAGAATGTAGTCCACCTGTATGCACCTTCTTCCACTCTTATATATCACCCTGTTCTCATCCTTCTTACAATATGTGTTTGCCACTGCCATTTCCATTCTTTTTGCAAAATCTAACACCATCTGTCCTTCTGCATTTCTCTCCCTGATACCATACCTACACATCACCTCTTCATCACTGGTGTTCCCTTCACCAACAGGTCCATTGAAGTCTGCTCTGATCACTACTCTCTCTTTTCAGGGTATGCATACAACCACTTCATCCAACTTACTCCAAAATTCTTCTTTATCATCAATCTTACACCCAAATTGTGAGGCATATGCACTGATAACATTTATCACTACCCCTTCAATTTCCAGTTTCATGATTCTATCAGTCACTCTCTTCGCTTCTGATACTTTCTTGTTAAGCTCTTCCTTTAAGATTATTCCTTTGCCATTTCTCTTTCTACCCATGCCATGGTAGAACAGCTTGAACCCACCTCCAATGTTCCTCTCCTTACTGCCCTTCCACTTAGTCTCTTGAACACACAGTATATCTACCTTTCTCTGCTCCATCATATCAGTCAGTTCTCTTCCTTTACCTGTCATAATGCCAACATTTGAGGTTCCTACTCTCACCTCCACACTTCTGCCCTTTATCCTCTCCTGCTTCCTCTGGGCATGTCTACCCCCTCTCCTTCTCTCCTTTGTCCAACAGTAGCACACTTTCCAGCAGTACCCTGTTAGTTAACAGTACTGCTGGCAATCGTTGTTATCATGGGCTCAACCAATCCGGTATGGAAATCTGTTTATTATCTAATGAAGAGATCTGTGAAACCAAATTTACATAGAGCCATTGTTGCTGCTATGACAATACCATGAATAAGTACTTCTGCCCACATTTGCACACACCACACTGTATCCTTCAGCAGTATTGGTGGAGCGTGAGCATCCAAACTGGCAAGATGGTGGACAAAGCATTGTGATACAAGCCCTGTCCCACATTAATTTAAAAAGTATAGAGCTTTCATCACAATCTCCAGTTTTACCCATCTTATTTTTTTTTCCTGTGAGGAAATGAGGCACTGGAATAAATCGTAGAGCCTTGGACACTGATTCCTGAAGAGCTGAGGCACAACATTCTCTATATATTGTGGGGAGAGATTGATTATTTGTATATCTGGGGATTGTACCAGGAGAGTCATCATCATCACTCAGCCTAAATTTTCTTCTTTTAGAGACCAAAAGGTAGGGGAGAGCATTTTGTAAGCTGTTTAAGCTCATGGGAAGAATACTGGCATTAAACAGTTATAAAGATACAAAAGAAAAAATATATTTGGTGTCTCCAACCAGTTATTTATTAATTAATTTACTTATTGGAGCTTACATGCTGCTTCAGTCAAGCATTTGTAGACACTTTTGAGATTACTCTCACAAAAAGCTGCTGTGGGGTGTTTTCTACTATCTTTTTACTGGAGAAAAGAAAGAGTGAAATATTCTTTACCTTTCCTCTGTATCACAATAGACTGGGAATAATTATATTTCCTAAGAAGAAATGATGGTGAAACCATGAATGAAACCATGATGGTGCGATCACTGACCAAGAACCAGACATCCTGGAGTGTGAAGTCAAGTGGGCCTTAGGAAATATTGCGAACAACAAAGCTAGT
>JANHZU010004267.1:80427-100902 GCA_032468055.1 Acrochordus granulatus
CCTCAAATTATCAAAGCAACTACTGGAAAGCTTGATAAACTTATTTCAAGTATATCAAAGTCATGTCCAGTGTCTTTAGGAAATGAGTCTCCTTAGTACCATTATCACCACGATAACCCATAATTAATTGATTCCCTGTCTGCTTATGGTGTGGGCAATAACCAGTCCACCACTGAAGGGACATCCCAATTAAAATACCAGCATGGAAAATAATATTTCTATTCCATATCATTCAGAAGGCAAGGAGAACCAAAGAAGTGATTCATGGAAATTCCACAGAGATAGGGTGGTCCTATGAACAAAGTTTCCAAGGTAAATTCACACTTTCATATATTTCAGCAAATCATGCTACATAATTTTTGGCCTATCCTATTATATACATTCAGTAAGAAAACCAACCATATCAACAGCCATATGATTAAGAGTCCCATTGATACAAAATTGCAAGATGGTTCCATGGGCAACCAGTCCATGTAGTTCATCAATTCACTCCAAATTTACAGGTAGGCTTCATCAAGTGTGATATTTGGCTATATGGTGCAACAGAAAGTATTGTAACAAATTCCTAAATAAGGAATCCTGCTGTGATGTACCAATATAGTATTTGTTCTTTTCATCTGGAAACTTAAAAGTTTGGACTCACTACGACATTTCCTTATGTAATCAGAAGATGGATGTTATAGGCTCACTTACAAAGAAAGTGGAGAACAAAAAATAAACAAACTACTAAACGTGTTAGTACAGGTTTTATAAGTCATACAGTTAATAAAGAATATTTTGTTTATAAGCCAAAATCAACATGGCTTATGTTCAATATTATGAATTATGTTCAATAATTCCTATTATTGTAAGGAAATTTCCTACAGAGAAACAGCAGTTTCTTTTGGCCATGTCCAGAAAAGATTTTGGTTAGGGTAGTGTGTGCAGCAAAAACTTACGTGGCTGCTTAAAGGCTTCAGGAAGTGTATTCCAATTGAATGCTTTGCCCATGATCAAAATGCGACATTAAATTATCCACAATGCTTTTATGTACTCTCTTTCAGCCTACCCTTGTAAATACATTTTTTTTTGTTCAGTACAACTTTTTAATCTATCAGATTTAACAAGCTGTTATTATAAACTACTACCATAATTGGGCTTGGTGGCCAAGAGGTTAAGACACTGGGCTTCTTGGCTGGAAGGTCGGCAGCCCAAGTTCAAGACCCAGGGGCCTCATAACAGGATGAGCTCCAGCTCATGGAGCAAGTACTCCAGCTCCTGCCAATCTAGCAGCTTGAAAGCATGTAAAAATGCAAGTGGATAAATAGGTACCACCTCGGTGGGAAAGTAACAACATTCTGTGTACCTCGGTGTATAGTCATGCCGGCCACCTAACCACAGAAGTGTCTTTGGACAGGCAGGCTGTTCAGCTATGACACAGAGATGAGCACCACCCCCTAGAGTCGGACAGGACTTGCAGGGGAAACCTTTATCATTTTTTACCACCACAATTACCATATATGCTGTATTATCAGTACAATAATAAATTAATTTTTATGAATTTTCTTTGCCATTGCACTCCAAAATAATGGCATCCTAATAAGTCACAATGATGTAAAAATGATAATGTACAGTGATGTATGCAGTGATATAGTGATGTAAACCCTATCATTATGTACTTGTATCATAAATCATGATACATGTGCACATTTTGTCACTTCTTGCAGATAGCTATGCTCCAGATTGATTCCTGGCAGATTACAGTCAAAAGCATAAATTGATTACTAATAATAAAACAGTTTGGAATGCATCAAATACAGTATTGCACACTGGTACCCATCCATCTGGTTACTACTCTGATTGATACTGAGAGTATAAATTTTTGGCATAGAAATGGGCATTTTATCATGGTTTTCTTAATCCTATTTTTGTTTCAAATTACATCATGAGATCTTTAATATTTAGAAAAGGCTGTGGTGTATTTGTTCAGAAAACAGTCTTCCCAAATTTATGAACAAATAGAATCAGGACTCTCTCTCCATCTCATCAATGAGAGGAGGAAGCATTAAGTAGAAAATTAACTTCCAATTCAGTGAGACATCACGTGCTTCGTATTCAGGTGGTTCCATCTTCAGTTTTGACTATCTCCAGATTTAAAAAACAGGTAGCAAATAATTCCTATCTTGTGCTCCAAAAAGCTTCTGCCAGTTGGAGGCACAGTACAGTATTTGAATAATTTGTTGTTTTTTTCTCTGAAGCAAGAAAGCAATGTCCAGATTCAAATATGACATCAGTGTGAATGTTATTTTATATGGATTGACAGAGGGAAAATACAAAAATATTTTGTATTTACCATAGTATCTTAATCTCCCCACAACACTTCAGGAATGAATAGAATCTTTTTTTGATTTTACAGCTGAAAATTTGTGATCATCATTCTGAATGCTAATTTTCATTTTATACACATCAGGGCTTCCATAATATAATAATCTTGAAAAAAAATTCAGTAAATAGACCTCAAAAGGACAGTAGCTAACTTTCTCTTATTCCTTTCACTTCCTTCTCTGATTTGTGAACTTTAGCAATGTAGGTTAGCTGTAGTATGTGATAAAAAACTTTTTTTTTTGAGAATTGTAAGGTCTGTCTCCTATTTATTTTCAGGCATAATCTGAAATGTTTATTTGACCTTCTGTGGTCTTCTAGTCAGAACATTGTTTATTGTTTCTAAAAGCTAATGTCACCTATTTATTGCAGGAGTTGGTTTTGACCGAGAAGCTAGTATACGTTGTTCGCTTGTTCACTCCCAATCCGTACTACAGCGAAGACGGAAACTGAGAAGGAGAAAAACCATCTCTGGCATCCCCAGAAGAGTCCAACAAGAAATAGGTGGAGTATAAATAAAATCTTGCGCAGAGAGTTGTAATTCTGTCTTAATGTAACTCTAGCCTGCTTTCTCAATAGTTTTTCAAACTACTATTTAGTGTAAAGTACTGTATTATGCTTTGTTTCATCTTTTTTTGTCTATACTGCTTCTTATAGAATCAATCTCAGTGTGTTGCAGGCTTCACTCATTAATACAAATTATACATCCAGCCCAGATAATCAGAAATCTCACCTGATTTCTGTTGAATTATGTTCTTTTTAATTTCCTTTGCACATCAAAAGTAAGATTTTTCCCCTCTAAAAATCTAATAAATGTTTCCCTGTAATGTGCTAGTAAATTGTCACAGACTAATTTATTTAGAATGTCTATTCCTGTGATGATATGTGGGAAAGACCTTGGGAGAGTGGGCCAAGAGACCCCCACCAAGGGGATAGTCAGAAAACAGACAGCAGAGCCAACAACTAGACAGAGGATGGGGCAAGCAGCTCAGAAGAAACCCTCCCTAGTTGCTTGGGCTGTAAAGAAGACAAGGGGGTTAAGGTGGGGAGAGATGTACTTTTAGAGTTGCAAGATTCTGTAAATGTAGCTTTACAATAAAGTAGAATTAACTCATCTGGTTCTGATTCCTGTTTGGTTTACTCCAAAAGGCTGACAATTCCAGACAGCTCTGCATATTTTATCTGTACTGAAAATGTAACTAGTTTTTTCCTTTTAACTTCTTACTTTTCCCCCTTAATTTCTAAATATGAAGTTCATTCCTTTTGACAATCTCATTTAGGTTTTTCTTACACTGAAGTATCACAATATTAACTAGATTAAAGTAACTTAAATTTGCCTTGTTAAAGAAACAATATCCTTATATTATGGCAAAAATAGAAACATCAGGCTGGCATAAAACCAGCCAGATCCTTAGATTTCAGATACACACAATTTGATTATTCTCTTGCAAGTATGCATTTCACATCTGCACAGAAAACACCACTTGGCAGGATTACAATAATCCATTAAGTATTCCTTCTGAATCCTCTGTACATATTAGTTTTTCCTCTTTAATAAGGATCAACCTTGGTAATGTTAAGCATTGCTATGTGGAAAATGTAGTGTGAAGAGAGCAATTTTTTAAATTTGACATTGTAAAGCTAGTCATCAGCACTACTAAAACTTGTAGACTTCTTAGACCATTGTTAATGTCATATTTTGATAGCCAGTGGAAAGCTGTGATGGCTCACAAAATTTTATGTATATATCCTAGATTCTGATGAATCACCAGTAGCAAGAGAACGGAATGTCATTGTGCATGCAAATCCAGACTTCTCTAATAACATCAATAGGAGATCAGGTACCAGAGACTCTGAGTGCCAAACAGAAGATATTCTGATTGCTGCCCCATCCCGCAGAAGAATTCGAGCTCAGAGGGGTCAAAGTGCAGTAGCTTCTCTGTCTCATTCAGCTGGCAACATATTGGTGCTAACAGATAATGGTGACTCTATGTTTACATCAATGAGCAATCGAGTTCGATCAAGGAGTCTCCCACGTGAAGGTGCTAGAGCCAATGAAAAAGATCATAACAATGGTGCCAAAATGTCAGCGTATGAAGCAGAACACTTTTTAACAAACCAAGAACGAATGTCCACAAAGAGTAAGGATGCCATTAATAACCACTGTTCACAAGAACACCTCCCCAGGGGCTTAGCTTGTTCTCAGCATCTTCATAGTCCAGATCATAACTCAAATGATAGAGGGAGGTCAAGGTTATCAAGGATGGTGGATTCTGGAAGTTGTGATATTTCTTCAAATTCTGATACTTTTGGAAGTCCAATTCATTCTATCTCCACAGCTGGGGTTCTTCTCAGCAGTCACATGGACCAGAAAGATGATCACCAATCATCTAGTGGAAATTGGAGTGGAAGTAGCTCAACGTGTCCTTCCCAAACATCTGAAACAATTCCTCCTGCTGCCTCACCTCCACTGACAGGTTCTTCACATTGTGATTCAGAATTATCATTGAACATTGCCCCAAATGCCAATGAGGATTCAAGTATTTTCATAGCTGAACACTATAGTGAACAGATAGATAAAATTAGAGGGCACAGGGCAAGTTCTTTCACTTCCACTGTTACTGATCTACTAGATGACCCCAATAGCAACACAAGTGATAGCGAATGGAATTATTTGCATCATCATCATGATGCATCCTGCCATCAAGATTTCAGCCCTGAGTGCCCCAAGACTGATAGTCTGGGCTGTCCAAGTTTTACAAGCATGGCCACTTATGACAGTTTTGTAGAGAAGACTCCATCTGACAAAGCAGACACAAGTTCACATTTTTCAGTTGATACTGAAGGCTACTATACCTCCATGCACTTTGACTGTGGACTCAAAGGAAATAAAAGTTATATTTATAACTATGCAGCTGTGGGCTCTGAGAATGCAAGTTTTGCTTCCAATCTCACTCACTGTAATTGGCAAGATTATATGGATCATAGGAAGCAAGAAAAAACAAGCATCTCTCTAAAGAAACCAAAGGCGAAGCCAGCCCCACCAAAACGCAGTTCATCTTTAAGGAAATCTGACAGTAGAACAGATATTTCTGAGAAGAAAGAACCAAAGATAACTAGTGGGCAGCAGCACATGCCTCATACTTCCAGGGAAATGAAGCTGCCCCTCGAATTTGCAAACACACCTTCAAAAATAGAAAGTGCTAGCCTACCAAGTAAACAGAAACAGTCCTGGGATAATCAGGATGATAATGATGTTAAAGGCCTCCCATTTGATACCATGGACATTACATCATTTAAAGATGAAGGTGCTGAACAATCTCACTATGCAGATCTCTGGCTTCTAAATGACTTGAAATCTAATGATCCCTATAGATCTTTATCCAATTCAAGCACTGCTACGGGTACTACAGTCATAGAATGCATAAAGTCACCAGAAAGTTCAGAATCTCAAACATCGCAGTCTGGATCAAGAGCTACCACTCCTTCTCTTCCTTCTGTTGAGAATGAGTTTAAGTTGGCTTCCCCAGAAAAACTGGCTGGTTTAGCTTCTCCCTCAAGTGGTTATTCCAGTCAGTCAGAAACCCCAACATCATCATTTCCAACAGCATTTTTTTCAGGTCCCCTATCCCCAGGAGGGAGTAAAAGAAAGCCAAAAGTACCAGAAAGAAAATCCTCATTACAACAGTCTTCTTCTAAAGATGGCAGTTTATCTTTAAACAAAGACTTAGAACTTCCAGTTATACCTCCTTCTCATCTTGACCTAAGTGCTCTTCATAACGTCTTGATTAAACCATATGCTCACAGACCCCAGCTACATGCTTTTAATAATAATAAATCAAATGTGATGGAAGAAGCACTGAATTCTAATTCCTCACCAGCTCTTGCTATTACACCTTCAGTGTTAAAGTCAGTACATCTTCGATCGATTAATAAGCCTGAAGAAATAAAACAGAAAGACAATCCAGACTTTTTACCCATTCAAGAATACAGTTTGGTAACTGCTACTTCTTCATGCAAAATGAAGTCACATGTAAGTAAGAAACAAGTGTCACATCAGTACCTCATGGAAGATGCCATCGTGTCCTATATTAATCCCTCCCCAGTACAGATAAGCCCGGAACAGCTACAAACAGAAAATAGTTTAACCTTTAGTGAAAAAAACTCCTGTCAAGAAAATCTAAGCTTATTGGAGGAGGATGTTCCAGCAGCTAAGAGTATTCCAGATCAAATGCATTCATTACATGAAATTTTATTAGAAAGTACAACTAATAAAACTTTTGGGGTTCCTGTTGAACACTTTCCACAAGGTACAACAGTTTTTCCAAACAAACATGAAGGGAAAATTATTTATGGATCAGAACAGGATAAGAGTATTGATCCTGTGCAGTTTCCGTATGAATTACCTGCATATTCTGAACAAAAGTTGAAATATGAACCATTAAACGAAGATATCCCCCAGTCTGACTCCTTAACTTGGGGAGCAGATAGTTGTTATCAGTTAAAACATCAGCTTGATCTAAGCCAACATGATGACAAAGTGCCTGAGAATATCAGTTATGAACCAGAGATCTCAAATATACATTCACTCAGTGAAAAATGCTCTGAAAATGATATTGTGTCAGGTATTCCTGCCAAAAGTGCCTCAGATGACAGTGATAGCAGAATAGCTGAGACACAAGGAACTACAGAAGATGATACCTTAAAAGGTTAGTTGTTAATTATTCCTGTACTGCTAATGAACACACTTAATGCTAGAAATAATCTTGTTATTTGATTGTATTAATGGATAATTTGCAGAGTTCCATTAATTTCAGTGGAACCCTAGCCTATGGCACCTATAAATGTATGATTCTTTGAAGAAATATACAGATAATCTATGATCTTGATCTGTGACCATTCAAAGTTATGACAGCATTGGACAAATAGAGTCCTTGGAATTCAGGCCATCCCAGCACCCTTGTAGTCAGGTGATCATGATTTGGGCGCTTGGCAGCTGGTTCGCATTCATGATCAGTTGCAACTTTCTCTGCTGGCTTCCCCAGAAAGTCAATGGAGAAAGCAACAGGAAAGGCTGCAAGTCATTCAGGTAAATGTCTCTCCCACCTTCAACCCCTCTCCCAGCCCTTTTGTGCTTGTGCCCCACTAGCTACTCCCACATCCTTCTCAGTGTGCACTACAATTCTCATGCACTCTTGTGCACCCTGCTCAAACCAAGCTATGCCTCTCTCTCTCCCTCACACACCATGCATCCTCACCAACAAATGTTGCACCTCACATGCATGCTCTCTGACCTGAACCATGCCTTTTGTGCATTCCCCTTGCTCTTTCCCCCACTAAGTAGCAGCCATTTACCTGTCTGCTGAGCTGAGATTTACAACTTCCTACCAGCTTCCCCACTGACTTTGGCTGTGGGAAGACAGCAGGAAGTTACCTTGCCTAATGTCTATAGGATTTGGCTAACAATGGCAACTGAGTTTGCAGAGATTGTTACTGCTTAGCAATGTGGTCACAATTTATGACTGTATCATTTAGTGATGGAAGTTCCAGGCCCAATGCCTTCATAAGTTGAGTACTAACTACTAACAAAAAAAGTACTGTGCAAAAGTCTTACATCACGATTAGATTTGTTGTTTTAGCAATACACAATTATGTCAACCAGAAAATACAGGCAATTTGTATGCAGTATTCAAAAACAGAAAAAACCAGTACATACACATGTTGTATGAGTGTAATTCATAGGAAGCTTGCTAATAAGACCAACTTTCAATCACATTATTCTAGTCAAAATGCCAAAGATCACAGAATTTGACAAACTTAAAATCATACTTTTGCATCAGCAAAGCCACTCTCAAAGGGAAATCAACAAACTAGATATTCAAGATGTGGTATTCAAGCTATTATAAAGAAATTTGAAGAATCAGGAGAGGTCAAAGACAAAAAAAAGGACTGGAAGGCCAAGGAAACTTTCATATTCTGATGAGAAGTTACCTCAGAGTTTCTTCTTTGAGACCGGAGGAAGTCCAGAAAGGACCTGGCTCAGCATCTGGCAGCTTCATGGGGTTGCCAAGTTGACCCTTTTTCAGTCCAAAGAAGCTTGATCAGGAGTGGTCTTTGTGGAAGGTTAGAAGCCAAGAAACCACTCTTGTGGAAGGGGAAGAGGTGAAAAGGTTAAGATATATTAAAGCTCACAAAGATTGGACTGAGTATTAGTGGAAAAGAGTATTATGAATCCAAGTTTGACATTTTGTGTACGTTTCCTGTATTTTCTGTTTGAATCTTAATACAGAAACTGAAAATAATTATGGTTATTAAAATTTTTCTAAACAACCAAGTGGGTGGTGGCCTAAGATTTTTGCACAATACTGTATGTATAAATATAAATCTACAATTCCTTGTAATTTTCAGCGACAAAAAGAGCTCTTTATAATTAATATTAATTTAATATAATTTATCCAATATTTAGCTTAGATTCTTATACAAGAAATTCCATTAATTAAGAAGACTATATAATCAAGTTCTGGTGCCTGATTCTCAGCAGTTTTCTTTTTTTCATTTTGAAGAATCTTTTATGAGTGAAGATTCTATAATCTCACCCTTAAGTGAGGATTATCAGACTGAAGTAGAAGAGTTTTTGATATCTCCGAATAAACCTCGAACAACAGAGGATCTGTTTGCAGTAATTCACCGGTAAGTCAATGTTACCTTAACTGGAAACTATACAGTACTTTTTATTCTAGTCATAACAATTTATTCAGCATAATGGTGTTAAAATGCTTGTTTCAGAAACTTGAATTTACAGTCCAGACTAATAAGTATTTCTACAGTTTATGATAGGAATTTGCAGACAATCAGAGAAGTATGTTGTTTCAATGAAAACTCAAGTGAAATGACCCCTAGAAGCTGCTTTTTGAAAGTAAAGCGGCCGCATGCCCACTTAGTTTTTCCCGACTGCAAGTTCCAGTTGAAGCTGCAGTGCTCCATGATTCACCTTATCAAAGCAAATTGTTTCTCCCAAGAGGAATCACTGTTTTCATAGTGATTCCTCTTTTTCAAGGCCAGTGAAAATTGCCTTAAGCTCATTGTAAAAATTAAGCACCTGAAAAAGTGAAAACGTAAGTCATGATGCAACTTATTTACATTTTTAAACTGTCAGTCATAATTAATTACCCTTTTAAGTATTTTTTATTAAAAAGTATGTATTGGGAGCAAAGGGAGGAAGTAGAATGCTAACTTGAAAGAAACAAAAAGTGGCTGAATTTCAAGCTTGCTAGAGGATAAGCTGCTGCTGCTGCTTTTTGTTCTTCCCTACATGTAATGTTACCTGAAGTTTGTGCTGGAGCTGTGGGAAAGAGTATAGGCAGTAAGAACCCTACCTCCAGTCACCACTGAAGAAATTGTATGTTCCAAATGCAGTGAAGAGACTGTGCCAAACACAAATGTCCTTACAAAGAAAGAGCAAAGTATTGTTTTTCGTTTACAGGAATAAACTGAAGAAAATATCAGGGAAGTTATTTCTTACTCCAATAAAGCAGGGATACAAGTTTAAAGCATGAATTTTTATATGAAATATTTGACTGATTATAGATGAAATATATAATGAAATTATATATTTATATGAAATCTTTGATTGATTTTGTGCCATTAAATTGGTGTCAGCTCTGACCAATAGATGGACTTTCTGCAGAATGATCTGTCTGCCATCTCACCATGTTCTATACACCATGTTCTATGGCTTCCTCTCCTGTGTGTATGTTTTGCATGAGGAGAATGAGATGTTCTGGAATTTCAGTTTGCCTAAGAACATTCCACAGCTTGATAGAGTTGAAACATACAAACATCTTCAGTGGCTCAGTGAAGTACACACTGACTTCTTTTTGGTACTCTCTCACTTTCTCATCAATGTCTCTTGTTTCTTGGACTTTTCTAAAGTTAGCTTGAACATTTGATATTTCCTTTTCCTGTATAGAGTTCTAACCTGTGTTGGATGATCTTAAGCATTATTTTGCCAATATATGAAATTTAGAATATTATACAATACTTTGCACAATCTGTTAAGTCTCTTTTTATATCGATATGGAAACCATCTTTTACAATCTTGGCCGCTATGACATACTCCAGATTTGCTGGCATAGTTGGTTAGAAGCCTGACTGATTCAGTCATATTTCCTGTGGCCATGTCTTTGCTGTATTAACTGAGCTTTTCTGGCTCCTTTTACCAGTAATCAATTTGAATTCTGTATATTCCACTTGGCAAGGACTATATACAGTATATTGGCATTTTTTTGGTTGAAGACTGTGATAGCAATGAAGAAAATCACTGGGCTGGCAAAAACTGATATCATTCTTCTGCTTCATTTCTATTTCTTATCCAACTACATTTTTCTCCTTACTTTTTACAACATTGATATTTCAGTCTCCAACCACAAGCAGTACATATTGCTTGTATACACACACATAAACACACAGAGTACTGTACAAAAGTCTTAGGCCACCCCCTGCTTTCTTTTAGCAAAGTTTTAATGATCATCCATAATTATTTTTCAGTCTCAGTATTAAGATTAAAACAGAAAATACAGGAAACATATACACCAAATTTCAAACTTGGATTCATCACAACATAATACCCTTTTTCACTAATCCTCAGTCCAATCTTTGTGAGCTTTAGCATATCTTAGCGTTTTCACCCTCTTCCTTTCCATAACATAAGATTTCTTGGCTTCTAACAAAGACCATTCCTGATCAAGTGTTTTCAGACTGTAGAAGGGTCAACTTGGCATCCCAGTTAAGTTGCCAGATGCTGAGCCAGGTCCTTTTTGGACTTCCTCTGGTCTCTCAAACAAGAAACTCTGAGAAACTGTTTATCAGAATTTTATCAGAAATCCTTGGCTTTCCAGTCCTTTTTTTGTCTTTGATTTCTCCTCAGATTTCTTTATAACATCTTAAATACCACATCTTGAATACCCAATTTGTTTGTTGATTTCTCTTGAGAGTGGCCTTGCTGATGCAAAAGTATGATTTTATGTTTGTCAAATTCTGTGATCTTTGGCATTTTGACTAGAATGATGTGATTCTCTTATTAGCAAGTCCTATGAATTACATTCATATTTTCATATTATGTATTCTAATAAAGAGACTGAGACATGAGTATATACGGTCATTATACCATTGCTAAAACAACAGATCTAATGGTGGGCTAAGACTTTTGCAAAGTACTCTGTGTGTGTGTTTGTGTGTGTTTGTGTTTATAATGTTTTAATACTGTAAATACTGAATACAGTTCTTTTCATAATAGGTCAAAAAGGAAAGTACTTGGAAGAAAAGATTCTGGAGAGCTTTCTTCAAAGAACAGATTAAAACCTTCATCTACTAGTAATAGTGTGTCTTCTGTTAATAGCACTTCACCTGCAACTAATATTCCCCTTCCCACCAATGCGGGAAGCCCAGCATGCAGCCAGAGATCTCCTGGACTTATTTATCGGAATGCCAAAAAGTCCAGCACATCAAATGAAGAATTTAAACTACTACTCTTGAAAAAAGGCAGTCGGTCTGATTCTAGCTATAGGATGTCAGCCACGGAGATACTAAAGAGTCCTATTTCTCCCAAATCTCCTGGAGAACTAACTGGGGATACTCTTCAAGCTGCAGATGAATCCTTCCAAGCCTCATCAAGTACTGAGGCATTAACTCCTCTCTCTCCTTGTCCACCAAGGATAAATGCAGAAGGGTTTTCTTCCAAAAGTTTTCCTACATCGGCATCTTCACGTGTAGGACGATCACGAGCACCTCCTGTTGCAAGCAGTAGTCGATACAGTGTCCGCTGCAGATTATATAACACCCCAATGCAAGCTATTTCAGAAGGAGAGACTGAGAATTCAGATGGGAGTCCTCATGATGATCGATCTTCTCAAAGTTCAACATAAGTTGCCTCAGGATCTGAGCACAGTTCTGACTGTTAAGTGAGGGAACTCCACATTTGCTAAGCTTATTTGACTCTAGAAAGCCAATTCTGTAGCAGTCAAATACCTTACAGGGCAATATGTGATGCTTGAAAATGTTAAAAGTTTGCTAAAAGATGGAATTAAATGAACTGTAGGTATTTATTATATCACATTTTCTATGAGTAGAAATATATGGTCATCCTTTAATTTCTTTTTTTCCCTTCCTTCTCTCTCTTCTATCATCAATGTAAATTTATCCAGTTTTCTATATACCTTCTTTTTTCTCCAGAGACATTACATTACTATTGTGCTTCCCTAGGGGTGGTAAAACATAAAATTCGTGAGGAATTAGTATTTTTTTACATTGAAATGAATTGAAACAAAATAGAATAGACAAAACAGATGTACATATCTGTATTTTTGATAACTGTAAATAGAATTATTGCAGAGAAAAATGTGGGTAGCAAATGAAAATTATCTTGTTAAATGACAAAAAAATAAAACATAACTGTATTCTGTGAATACAATTTTCAGATCAACATTATATACATATCAACCACTACCACTGTTAAATAATTAAAGCCTCTAATATGAATTTAACACTTGGATTAGTGGAAATCCTATTAATAAAAACTATGAAATTAAATATCTGATATTCTTTGAAAATGTCATTCCAAGCAAGTCAATTTTAAAATGCAATTTGTGAAAAGAGGCTAATTGAGAAACACTACTATTACACAATGTTTATAAACCAGATTTTCTGCTCTGGCTTCCCCCCCCTTAAGAATTCTGAGAAGTGTAGTTATGTGTACGTTTTATTGGTATTTGTTGTTGTTCAGTCGCAGTCGTGTCTGACTCTTCATGACCTCATGGACTGCAGCACGCCAGGTTTCCTGTCCTGCACTGCCTCCTGGAGTCTGCCCAAGCCCACACCCATCACACTGACTATGCTATCCAATCATCTCACCCTCTGTCATCCCCTTCTCCTCTTCCCTTCAATCTTTCCCAGCATCGCAGTCTTTTCTAATGAGTCCTCTCTGCGCATTATGTGGCCAAAGTACTTGAGCTTCAGCTTGAGTATCTGTCCCTCCAATGAGCAATCAAGCTTGATTTCCTGTAGGAATGACTAGTTTGATCTCCTTGCAGTCCAAGGGACCCTCAAGAGTCTCCTCCAGCACCACAATTCATAGGCATCAATTTTTTGATGCTCAGCCTTCCTTATGGTCATATACAACTCTCATCTCACAGCCATACATTACTACTGAGAAAACTACAGCCTTGACTTTTTCAACTAATTTCTCTATTCATCACTTAAACCTATTTTAAACTTCATTAAAGTTTGTTTCCATGGCCATTTCTTCACTGAGTTTCCTCTCGTTACTCTCCTCTTGCTTACATGTGAAAACACCTGCATCTGTAGTTCTGTGAGGAAATTATTTTGTTGGCTTTCATATTTTTGTTGGATGATCTTCTCAGCTATCGCTGCAGAGTGATGCTAATAACAATATTATTTGTTGACTACTTATAAACAAGGTACTGCATTGAACATGTGGACTGCATAGAAGCTATAGAACTAGAGACCTTAAAGAAAATTTAGAAAAATAATCTTAAACTCATATAAATAGTTATAGGTTTAAAAATAGGAATGAAAAGTTTTAAAATGACGGAAAATAGACAATCAACCAAATATTCATTTGTGTTATAAGTACAAGCAATACAAGAAAAAAATGAAATAGAGGTTTAATAAGCAATAGGGTATTAGCAAAATACAAAGTATGAAAAATAAATGCAAAAATCTGCCTTAAAAACCAACTTATGATTGAAAATAGCATTTAGTTGTCAAAATCTGAATAGAAAAGTGAATTTTAAGGACAAGTAAGATAGATAGATGATAAATAGATGAACACATAAATACACACATACATGCCAAAGAGGAGAAATTGAGAGAGATTAATAGAACCTGATAAATTACTTCCATACGTTGGTGTTATTCAGGAGAAATTCTTTTTAAGTGACATTGTGAAAGACTGAGAATCTATCTCCTCAGTATTGTTTCTATGTATGTTTAACACTAATTAAATCGTTTTTCATTTAGATTGAGCATTGAGCTACAGAAGCCCATGCTATATCCCATTTATTCCATTTTAATGTATCCTGTAATTTATGAACCTGTTAAAATAAGTCAGTCTTATTCTAAAGAAGTATATTAAGAATTGTACTGTTATGCTGCAGTCCTCAACACTGTAATTTAGCAAATGCTACTGAAGTACAGAGTTTTGTATTTAAGTAAACAATTTGCCTTCCACTTCTTTCTCAGTGGATAGACCTAATATCCATTTTTTATTGTTTTTTTAACCTGGGAATCAAATCTTCTTTTGTTTACATGTAAAAACACCTACATTTGCAGTTCTCTGAGGAAATCCTTGTGTTGGCTCTCAGATTTCTATTGGATGGTCTTCTCAGCTGTCGCTGCAGAATGATGCCAATAACAAGCCACTTTGGTTTTGTGGTTAAGACACCAGGCTAGAAACTAGGAGGCTGTGAGTTTTAGTCCAGCCTTAAGCATGAAGCCTAAGCAAGCTGGGTGACTTTAAGTCAGTTACTCTCTCTCAACTCAATGCACCTCATAGGATTTTCGTTTGGGGAAAATAGGAAGGAATATTAGATATGTTAGTGGCTTTGAGTTATTTATCAAAATAATAAAGGTGAGATATAGATAAATGTTATTTTTGAGTGCTTATAAACAAAGTATTGCACTGAACATGTGGACTGCATAGAAACTACAGAAATTGGTTTCTACAGAAACTCAGGAAAGCTAGCTTTTTAGTATTAGCTAGTAATGTTACACCATAGTACACTGCTTATAACAACTCTGTGAAGCTAGTATAATCCATATTAAACCAGTTGCAGTCATGCTTTCTGCAATATTATAATGGTGAATTTTATTTGCATTAGGGGAATAAATTTGTTAAGGTTTTACAAACTCAGGAAAAATAATTTTGTTTTTTATATTACAAGACAAAATCCTTTTTAAATCATGAATTCCTTTCTTGACTGCTATTTTACTATTGTGGATGCTGGATTTGAGTTGTGTTTTACAGACTAGCAACACTTTACTATATGGCTTAAAATTCAGGAATTTTTTCTTTAAATTGGAATTGTGTGAATCATCAATAATATCGACACACTTTGCTTTAAAATATTTACTCTGAGTATCTGGAGATTTGGCTCATTGTATGTCAACCACTAGGCAACCATGAGCTCTGCATTTAGTTCATGTATCCATAAACAGATTTTTATCTGTATCACAGGTTTTCTATGAGAAAAAAATGGGAAAGCTCCGTGGAAGAAAGTTGTATAAGCTACAAAGGTAATTAAATAGTATGATTAATATTCCTCTCATGTGCAAAAACTTGAAAGAATAAAAATACATTCCTTCTAATTCCTGTGATAATGGTATAAAACTGTTCATTATCTTGTAAATTCAATAATTTCTCATTCTAACACAGAACTACAATTCCCAGAGTTCTTAGGGGAAGCCATATCCAATGAACAAATATGAGAGAAATAGTGCCACCATAACTATTAGCACTGGTATTTGGAATGAAAAATACACTTAAAAAGGACAGCAGAAACAAAATTTTAAAAAAAACTTCTTTTAAGAAAAAATGTTAGGTACCTAGCTTTTTTGTAATATTTGGCACTTAATATGGCCAGTGATTATAATTGTTTCATACTATTATTACAGCTAGATTGTTGGGAGACCAAGCAATGCTCTGATAAATAATAATTCATATTCGTAGCTAGTAATATTAAGCATCTAACAAATGCTGTTGATTCATGAATAAACTGTACAATAATTTTTCAGTGAAGATTTGTGTGGACAACATTCACCCTACCCCAGTATTTATGAAAATGACACTGTGAGAAAAATAAGAACTAGGCATATATGTGCATTCTTTGTACATCTGACTAAACATGGAATGTGGAAAGTCCTTGGTTCATACTGTTCAGTTTCTTTCTGTCTTGATTTTACCTACTTACAATACCAGGAAGGCAGTCTACAGTGGATGGATTGCAGAAGAAATCAGAGGAAATGTTTTGCATGAATGGAAGCAGAGAAAAGCTGACTTACTTGAAGGTGCTTGAAGTTTTTTGTCAGACCAAAAGCAAAGCATGCTGATGGATCAAATACAATGGGGATTTTAAAAAATCAGTTAGATACAATCTTTTCCCAAGACATATCACATCAGTTTCCCATGCATAACCTGCCTAAAATGAATTATTAAAAGCAGATGTGTAAATGCAATTCAACAATCTAGAGAACTAATTAAAGCAGGCTTCAGGAAGGAAGGTTTTGAAACTCTTTTGAGATGAAGTGTACTGTCAAATTCAGACTAAGTTGCTAGTAGGAGAAGGGGGATTCTGGGGAAGGTGGATTCAGTCAGAAGTAAATTCTTGTAGGAATCTAGGAAAAGTGAACATCAGGGGAGGATTATTTCTTACAATGCTCATAATAATCAGTAAGCACATTAACTTTAAATGTTGTGCAAATTATTACTTTCAAAATTAACTGCAATTTTTTCCATTGTAACAGTTTGATAAAAATATGCAGTATTATTTTAGACTTAAAATCCTCCATTATGGGGAAAAATAAAAGAATGGTTAGCATGTGTATAGAAAGAGATATGAGAACAGGATGGTTACTCAGTTCTAAGATTTGCCGTAGAGCCAAAGTATTTAGTTGTCTTATTTGCATAGATGAGCTAGTATGTTCTGATAAACTATGATGGTTTATCTAACTAACTCTGGGATCAGTTAGTTAGGAGAACACTATGTGAGGGGAAAAGATGAATTGATATTGGAAAAGTAGTGTGGCAGAGTCGTGAAGGGTTAATGTTGGGTTAAGGACCAGGGAGACTAAAGTTCTAATTATTCTTTGTAGCTTATTAGTCAACTTTGGGCTGATCACTTTCTTTCAGTCCACCTCTCTGGAAATGCTGTATGCAATGCCTTGAGCTCCCGGATGAAAAGCATTATAGATATCTAACAAACAAATGAAGGGACATATATTGAATTGTGGCGATTATAGCTAACAAACTGTAGTAAGTTGTCAGAAAGCCAGTGAAAGAGAATGTGTTGGAGAGTGAGCTTTTAAAGAAAGGATCGTACCATTGGTATGTAAGTAAGTCACAAGTGCTGTTTAAGATCACATTTCTGAAGATTACCCCCAAGAGTTGGTTTGCTACCTGATTATATCCCTTGGTGCTGAAGTGAGGTAGCATCAGTTACACTGCTTTAATGTTTCAGGTAAATTCAGTACTATTCTCATTTAGGATCAGAATGCCAAATCTTTTCTAAAAGTTACATAAAGTATATTAAAAGTTGAATTGGTGTTTCGATATATAAGCCTTATAAATTTCAGCCAGGCAATTTATGCAGTTATTGGCTATGTTCCAGGATATCAAATGATTCCATAGAAATGTTAATTTAATAATTATATAAGAAATAATTCATTTCGTATTCCACAGAAACATACAATTTGAATGGGAAGGCAGTGAAACAATTCTGTGTAATACTTACAAAACTATCACAGTGAGAACTTTGTTTACACAGAAATCTACAACAAGGCATTTTTATTTTCTGTTTACACAAATAAAGCCCAAATTAAGATGGATTATAAATCCACTTTAAAAAACTATTTTTGTTATTATTTGCTAACTCAGATTCATCTGAAGTTCTGATTACCCTCCCCCTTGAAAGCAGCAAGAAGCAAAACTTACCTAAGCAGAATATTGTCCTCCATTTAACAGTGTGAAAGGCTTCTGCTGATCTAGCATGCTGATTAAAAATTATCAAAGACTCCAATTTAGAAATAAGCTTCAGTGAATATAATGAGATTTATGTAAATGTTTATAAGGTGGTACTGCACAAGTAAGTAGCCTGTCTTCAGAACCCTCCAAAGAATCAAAACTTAGCATCTCATCTTGAAACAGAGATAAACCTAGAAACATTTCTAACTCATGGACCATAATTGTGACTTACAATTCTGTTGTTTGCACTGATGTTTCAAAAATAAGTTTTGAGGTTATGCAGTTGTTCATTGCTCACATTTTTTTCTTTTGTAATTTGGCACCATAGAGTATTGATTAAATGTAGAAATAAAGCACATGTTTTGCATTTGCCAAAGGCCACACTGATAAGAGTGCATTTGCTGCAATTGTGGCAGATTTAAAGAAATATCTAGGTTATGATTTAAAAGTTTAAAAACTAATTAAGAAGGTTACAGTGTAACTATTTTGGTACTAGCACCAGTTCATGCTGGCAGAAAAGACAATGGTTTATGGACTTGCATCCATTTTGTATTTTTGTAATATTTGTAAATATAAACTTTTTAAATTGTTGCAAAAACTGTTTCTTTTGTAAGATGTTTTCAAAGTTTACATTAAAACCAACCCAGTTTGTATATTTTAGAACTGTGCAACACTTTAAGTCTTGTATTTATTTTTTAGTAAAACAGTGCCAGTTTCATTGTGAATTCTCTCTCTAAAATGTGTTTAAAAAACTCTGATTATCTAGGAAATGTGTATAGAAACTGCAAATAAATGTGACTGCAATTAAATTGCTTTATTTCCTTTTCTTACCACCAGTCAACAAAAGAAAATTCTACTTGGTCATTGTCTGCTGGACAATGCAGATGTTTTTAGGATACCCATGAACAGCATATGAATGGGGGAGCTGTTAATTATTTTTGCTTTCATGCAGTTGATATGTAAAAATATAGCTTCTTTTCATCTGCAAATGATATATAACAGCAACCGAGAGGATGATTCTACTGAAAGACACCAATGTTTTTAAAAGCTATCCAAATTTAAAGCCACCACTATATCATGTAATAAAATTACTGTTGTGATATGGTTACTATTTATTTCTTTATTTATTTGCCCAACTCATTATAGTGACTCTGGGTGGCTCACAATAGGTTATCAATAGAAATCAATATAACAAAAAATACAACAATATGAAAATACAAACAAAAAGGACAAAAACACAACAATAAAAATGACATTTGAAAAATAAAAGAACAAGATAAAAGAACAAGGTAGGGGAGCAGAAAGAGGTGAAGCCTTCCACCCAAAAGCCACCTTATTGAACCAATTATTAAACCAATCAATATAAAATCAACATTAACACTGACTCGTAAGGAGAACATCAACCCTTACCTATATACCAAAGCTCAGACTCTGAGAAATGCAATCAAGCTCTTTGTACAGAAAGATAGAGCATGCAACAACACCGAAACCTGTTTGGATAATACTCAAGACTGGCAAATGGTAGAAGGAAGAACAAGGCGATCTACAAGGAGGGAGGAAAGGTGGAGGGGAGCCCACCAATCGAGGACTGTGCAAACAGCCACCCCAATTAAATACTGTGGCCAAAGCAGAGGGAGAGTTGAAATTGGGGAAAAGATTTCTTAGGCTGGCTCATTTCCAGACATGCATGAAAGAAGCAACTGGATTTCCATCCTGTCTGTCCCGTTCTCTGCTGAGGAATACTGTGCACCAGACCTGCAAAGCAAGACTGGTGTGCTCCTGCACAGGAGGCAGCTTTCCTGCCTGATGTGCAGGACCCCAGCACCCCCCGCTCTTTTTTAGCAATCAATTGTCAAAAGTGTCTGGTACTGCACTGCATTCATGGGTGAACTTCCTGCTGTGCTCCGTTTAGGAGTTATTGGGGTTTGTGACATAAGCTTAAATTAGTTACACTTAGGAGGCTCCACTACAAGCAAAATCAAAATTTAGTGCTTGGATTTGTTTAGTGTTAAAAAGTAAAGTAAAAGCATTCAATAAACAATATGTAGACATCCACATATTGTTTCTATGATTACGCTTAATAGAACCACTGATGTAGAATTTGCAAAGGCAACTGCTACTTTACTTTCCCAAAGGTGAAGACAAAACATTTAATTGTATAATTATGTTATATAAAAAAGTAGAATATCCATATTGTTCCTGATATTTCATTTTAAAAGGTAAAGTGGTTATTGTAAGTTATTGATCATAATTCTGGCATCAGAGTGTATACAGTATACAGGCTGCATATACAGTGGGGCAAAAAAGTATTCAGTCAGCCACCAATTGTGCAAGTTCTCCCACTTAAAAAGATGAGAGAG
>JANHZU010004268.1:22946-35971 GCA_032468055.1 Acrochordus granulatus
ATTTTTCTTGTGCATTTTATTTATATAGAGATTAGCAGAAATCAAAGAGAATGGTTTACAAGTGAAATGTGCCAATTTTCTTATATGTGAATTGTCCTTGTCTTGAAAATATTGCTGTTCATTTTATTTTTATTGGTATAATAAAAAAATATTTAGAATACCTTGTGATTCAGTTGTTCCTCCAAATTGATTTTTGCTGTCTGTAAGCCAGTTATTAATTCCTCAAGACGATTATGAACCTAGAGCACCCCAAAAATAATTGTCATTATGCAAGTTGCAAAAGTCTTCAGACTAAGGAAATTTTTAAAGATTTCTTTACATTCTTTACTATTGTTACATTCATGATGTCAATAATTTTAAATAATTTATGATTTCTGAAATTGAAGGTAACTAATTCACCATGCTATAGCTTTCAGAAATATTTTATTTTTATAAATTATAAAATACAGTAAATGAATCAAACATTAAATCTTATTTCCCCCAAATATTATGGCTGACTTACAGAAGCACTATCCTGTAGGTCTTTCTGAAGTATCTCAATTCTATTACTTTGCTGCTTTGTTGTAGCTTCCAATTTGGCATTTTCTATTTCAAGTCTCAAAAAAGAAAAACAGACAGCTTCAAAACAGGATACAAGGTAATCTTCATCTTTATGTGTTTCGAAGTTTCTACACCATATAGTAGTATAAACTGCAGAGGAATTTTATATGAAATCTCATAATTTAGGATATTTTAGCATATTTTACCTCTGTATATGCTCTTCTAATTGTTTTATAGCATTATTTGCTCCTGATGATGCAACTAGAAGATCCTGTAGTTTTTGAGATGCCACACTTGCTTCATGCTCCTTAACATCCAAAGCATGTCTTAATTCATGAGTAGATCTTTCACACTGGATATTTTGTGCTTCTGAATCTTGCAGCTATAAAATTTGAGAACCAATGAAGCTTAGCCAAAATAAGTGCAATATGTCCTGCTATGATATATCCTACCATAGCCTAGTCACCTCATGCTGCACTCCTGTAGTTTCTAAACCTCCTTTAGAGGCATCCCTATACAGAGCATGTTGCAGTAATCTTACTGGGAAATAACTACCAGTAGATGGATCACAGAAATAAGATTAGATCTCTCCAGGAAGGGACATTATTCATAAACCATGCACAAATGGCAATAGGCACTTCTTGTCAAAGAGCATAGCCACAACTGATTCTTTAAAGGAAGGTCAAAGCAGAAGTCCCTTCTGATCTGCTGAGATCTCTTTCAACAGTATGTCCTCAATTTGGCCCAAACAGCAGCCTAGTAAGCTTAGCACACTTGATGAAGATGGAAGGGAGAAGAAACCTGGATATTATCTGCATAGAGAAAGCATCCAGATCCACAGATCTTGAAAATCACTATCCCACTGAATACACATAGATGTTAAGTAGCATGGGGGACAACATAACCTTTATGCAACTCGCAGTATAAATACCACAGAGCAGAAAACATTCTACTTTCTGGAAACTATTCTCAATGTAGGAAGAGAAAAATGGCAAAGCTATTTCAAAAGCTACTCCATCAGAAAGTGTTAGATGTCACCTGTTCTGTTCCCATAGTAAAAGATATAAAGCATTTAAAAAACTGTTGTAAGCTTACCTTGCACCTTATCCTTTCTATTTCCTTCAGAAGTTGCTGTTTATCATCCTCTAAGTCAATACGATAACGTGTTGAAACTTCTAGTGAAGCTTCTGACATGGATTGCTTTTTAAGAGAATCTGCAAGTTCTTGCTGCAATTGTCTTATTGTACTCTAAAAAGATTTTTAATAAAATAATTCATAGAAAATAAACTGAAATGGCTGGAATTTAATTAAATAATATTTATAATAGAAAAATAATATTCAATTATATATGCTTATATGGGTTTGTGCATGTATGCATTTGTCTCTGTATATATTGTGAGTATAGATTTATTTCCTGTTCAATATCAATTATGAAGCAATGAGCAGCCATTTACTAGCTGAAGGAATGTAAAGATCAATTATTTAAAATAACTTGAAGACTGTTTAATTTTACATACACAATCCAATAATTGTGGTTTAAAACAACAATATTTCACTTCCTTATAAAGTCCAACTTTACCATATTCAATTAATTGTGTCCCTGAAGGAAAATTGCCCTTAATTGTGAGATGTGGATTTTGAAATATGATTACATCAATGGAACTGAAAGAACGTAAATCATCCTACCTCTCTGTCTATTTTCTCTGTTTCATATTTAATGACTTGGTCCTTTAAATTATTACATTTTGTGATCAATTCTTTATTTCTCTCTTCCATCATCTGAACTTGCTTTTCAGCATCAGCTCTGAGTTTATTGAAAATATCATTGAATTTGTCTTGAACATCAGTGACGACTTTTTCTTTGATAATGCCCTTGTTCTGAAAATCTTCAAGCTGTTGTCGAAGTACAAGATTTTCACTTTGGAGCTGTACTAAACGTTCTTGTGTTGATTCCTGTTTTATTATGTGTTTGCTTATTTGATCCTTTGCAACTTGCTGTGCATTTTCAAGTTCTTTCACTTGGCACTGTGCCTGATTTAGATCTCTTTGAATACTTTCTAACAGCAAGTTCCTTTCTCTGAGATTGTGAGTTACATGATGAAGCTCATTTTCTAGACTACTAGCTTTACTTTCAGCTTTCCCTAATTGCTGAGATAAGCCATTGTTTGTTTCTCGTAGAGTACATACATCATGATTCAATTTATCTTTTAAGCGGAGCCATTCATCACGCTCTCGCTGAAGCAATCGTTCAAGATCATTTTTAGCTGCCTGACACCGGTCCAGTTCCTGAAGACCAGAACTCAATCGAGAGCGTAGTGAATCAAGTTCTACTTCCAATCTATCTTTATTTTCTTTTATATGTTCTAATTTGGATGCAACCATTGCAATCTCTGTTTTTGATACACTGATTTGACCATTGCATTGAAAAACCGTTTGAGTTAAAGCGTCTTCATTTAGTTTCAGTTCTTTTTTAAGTTCTTCATTTTTTTCTTTCAAACTTTCATTTTCTTCTAAATATTTGCTTTCTTCCTCCTGATGCTGAATCCTTATGTGATCAAGTTCTAATTTTAATATAGCAAGTTCATCTTGGAGTATTTGATTTCTGTGTAACAATTCTTTTTCATGTTCATGATTATCAGTCACCTGAATAATTAATAAGCAGAAGGATAATAAACAATAAATTCATAGACTCCAGAGATGCAACCTATATTCTAGGAGATCAGACAAATTTGTGTTGGATAAAAGTTATTATCAGTTAATATTCAAAATGGCTAAATATTATCTTCAGTAATGGACACATATCTCTCATCTCTCAGAGAGATTATGCAGAAGGTGCTGCTACACTTGCATCTTGTTTGTGGCTTTCTAATCTATTCATCAAACACTTTGAGAACAGAAATCATAATATACCATTTTTGTCTGAACGATAATTGCTATTTATATGGTGTAACAGATATGTCATAGAATGACATCTCCTTGCTCCCTCTTCCATCTGGCAGTGCCTGGGGCTTACAGCTTCCTGCTGATTTCTCCACTGTTTTGATTGTAGAAAGACAGCAGGAAGTTGTCTTACCTAATGACCGGGACATTTAACAATAGCAACCAAGACTGCCTAGATTGCTGGTGCTGAGCAAATCTTTACAACTGCACTACCTAGCGATGGAAATTCATGTCCCAGTTATGGTCATAAGTTGAAGATTACTTATTTAATTAAAAAATGATTAAAATGAATTGTAAGATAAGAAAAAAATCCTTTGGGTCAAAGTTGATTCCTAGTAAATTCATGGTGACAGCGATGCAGTTATCTTGGCAATAATATGAAATAATGTTGGCCACTGTTATCTACTCAAATGTTTTCTAATTCTCTAATCTAGTCAATTATTAATATTTCCTGACAGTCTCCCATCCAAAGATTTAATCAATTTGTCTTTCAAGACAGAACAATTTCAGCTACATGCTTCTACCTAATGAAGCCATAAAAAAATGAAAAGTTCTTCTCTTAACTGAAAAATATTGTTCTTATATATATTCTTCTCTAAGTTACATCCTCATCAAAAGAAAGGAAGATTTTAAATATAAACAAATAATTAATTTGAAGAATACTTAGTTATGAATACTGATCCTCCCTGATATATAGTTTTAAATATAGATCATAGTTTAAGATTTTATTCTACAATTATATCCTTCCTACGTCAGATATTGAAGGTGGCTTATCATCTCATCTTCCTGATACACAGAACATTCAAATATATAAGAGCAAAATCTGCAAATAATTACCAAGTAATAGAATCTATCAATAAAACAGTCTGATCGCCCTTACAATCCATTCATTTTGAGGAGAAAAAAACCTTTGAGCTTTTATAACAGCCAGTAAGTTGAAAGGATCACATATATCAAGAGGTAATGTGTTCCAAAGCATGGAGCAGGTACTGTGAAGGCCTCCGACCCCTTCCCATTATGTAGAATGAGATTCCTTAACTTCTCTTCCCTGGACATACACATAGGATGGGTTTAAACTGGCAGAGAGAGGATAGTCCCATCCTATGTATATCTTGGAATTCAACCACACAGAGCTTTGTATGTAATAACTAGAACTTTGATTTGATACAGAAACAGATTTGTAGTGAATGAAATTGAAAATACTTGACATGAACTTCTATATTCATATTCTATATTTTAAAATATTTGGCAAAGTGGATACCTCTGAGTGTTTAGTTGCTACTTTCTTTGATTCTTCGTGTAATTCCTTCTGCCTCCAGAAGTGGGTATTTAAAATATCTTCTTGTAGGGCTCTGGCATTTTGTTCTTGACAAAGTTGTCTCTGGGTTTCATTGCGTTCTTCTTCAACCTACAAAATATCAGTCTCATAGCAACAAACTAATCAGTTTGTTATGGTATACATTTTTATGGACTGGAAGCCATTTAATTAGATTCATAGATTATGATGCAAAGCTGATAGATTGTCTGTATATACTGTACAGCCATGGACACAAGAAATGGAAGTTGTATTAAATCAGAAGATAATGCAATATAAATAATATAGATACCAACAACTGAGCTGTTTAAGAACCCAGTTACTATATTGAGCAATTAAATAAATAAATCAATAACATTTAATCGTTAGATGTACAGTATGTAAAGTAATTAGTAGGAACATTAGAAAAACTGTTGATAAACAGTTATTTTGGGAGCAATATGTTAGTCATTATTTGCAGCTTAATAAAATGGGGTTATTCTATATAGATACCTTATGAACAAAAAGTTATCTTAACCATGAAGTAATTGACATACATGCTAACAATGAGTAGAAACTGAATAAATGAGCATAAGATAAACACCTCATCTTACATTTTCAGAAAAATATTAGTTTCAATTTTATGTACCACCTTCATTTAGAAGAAAAAATCTCTGGTGAGAATTTTTTCAGAATATATTTATTCTTCTGACTAAATCACAAATACACAAGATTGTATACGGATTTAGAACAAGCTTACCATTTGTCGAACAGCGTTCACAAGGCCTTGTAACTCTTGAGGAGTTTTAGTAAGACCTGTATGTGTGGTACTTGGTGGGAAATTAATCTTCTTTAAATTATTTTCTTTTACAGGAGGAGCAGAAAAGGAAAAGCTCGGAAGCAAGCTTCCTTGATAACTAGATGGCATATTTTTTGTGACCAAATGATTATAAGTATCAGAGCTTCTCAAAGGGATGGAGAATGAAGAGATTAATTCCTGATTAGGCTGATCAGAATTTTTCATTATATATAAGTCAGGATATACTTGGTAGTTTTCCTCATCCTCCATAGCTCCCTAATTATGATACTTCTAGATATAATCTGAACAATTCATCATTTTTTGTAATTTGATTTGGTGTTGCCCATATAGTTTTTGAGCCTCCTGAATATTCTTCATTATGCTACCCTACTAAGGCAGTTATTGCTTACTTTAACAGACAAGATATTAAGCAAAAGACCCTCAAATTTGCTGCTTCCTTGTTATCAAAAGAAGAAACGGACAAAAAAATTATTAAAAAATTGAATTCGTGCAGAGTATGCCCCTACTATTGTTTAAGGAGTGAAAACATTAAAATGTGGATAGAATCTGCAAAGCTACTTATTACAGAACTGCCATATCCACATCTCCTTGCTTCAGCTGACATCATAAACAATAGTATCTCTAAGTAATTATGAGGTCACTAAAATTCTTTTAAGTCTATTTTCTTTTTGCTCTCAAATCTTTTTCTTGATTATAAGCAAAAGCATAAGAGAGATCTGTTTTTCCAAGTTTTAAAAATTGCTTATTAGTTTTTAAAAGGAAAAAAGAATTGAAATGCCTACTTAATTTTCAGCCATCTTATATATTTGATTGATGGTTAAGTAGATCAAAAAATTTCATAGGTGAGTAATAATTTGTACCAAACTCAGAAGTATGCAGTCTAACTCTATGATTGACTGTTATTTTTTCGATATAATTTAAGGTAAAGGTAAAGATTTCCCCTTTCAGTTGTATCTGACTCTAGGGGGCGATGCTTACATCCATTTTATAGTCAAAGATCCAGCATTGTCTGAAGACGCTTCTATGGCCATGTGGCTGGCATGATATAGACGTATAGACGCCAAGGCACACAGAACGCTATTACCTTCCCACCAATTTAGGCAGTACCTATTTATCTATTTGCATTTTGCATGTTTTCAAACTGCTCGGTTGGCAGGGGCTGGGGCGAATAACGGGAGCTCACTCCGTTACACAGCGCCTGGATCTCGAACTTGGGCTGCCGATCTTCCAGTCGACAAGCCCAGCATTCTTAACCGCTAGGCCACCGTGACTCACTAAATGAACAATATAACTTGCTTATTTACTTTGGTCTACTGTTACTAAATCTGTGCTGCATAAGGCCAGACAATGATTAGATGTCAGCAAAGAGAAACTCTGATTCTTTGTTGATGCCTAGTCATTATTTGAATTGTTACAGTTCGCATCTTGTACATTTGCTCTTCCTGAAAAAACGAGAGAGTAAAACTTTGGCAGATTAATACAAGGAACATGGGGAAGCCCACAGATATGGTACTAAGGCTGGTACAGTAGCAAGTTTTGTCTTGTTTTGTCTTTTGTCTAGCAAGGGCTACTTGCTGTCTAATTTATCCCTGGCTGCCCTAATTAATGAAATAATTCCAAACTTTGATTTGGAAGACTAGGAATAAACACTGTTTGTGTTCTGTGTAAATTTGTCCAACTCCAAACTGAGATTACAAACTAAGATTAAAATGAAGACCTTGTATATGTGGAAAAATGGGGGCCAAAATATATTTTTCTTATTAAAAAAAATGGGGATATTGGGACTAGAAAAGGAAAGGTGAAAATGAAATGGAATGTGTTCTTTCTCAGATGCATTTTTCATCAGCATTTCTAAACAGTTCTGTACTCAATTTGGGAATTCTAATGTTCAAATCCTATTGCGTCATTAGTCTGTGAAATTAGTACACATAAACAAAGAAAATCAGGGCTGGTTCTAATTCTTCTTTTCAAAACTTGCATTCTTCTTGTGAAGAGTTTTAAATTTAAAGAACTTCCTCCTCTTTTTGGCCAGTTCCGATATTGCTTACCCGTCAGCTCTTTTTACCCCAGAAACACTATTATTTGATCACTTGATTATTATTGGCCAATCAATATTGTAGACTTTCATAGTGATGTTTATTTCTTGGAACTGGTGTAATCCAGACTTTTCTCATTTCGTGATTCTATAATTAGGGGAGAAGCATTCTGACAATGTTGTGCCCAATTTCCACTCTACTTCCACTTCTTCACCCCGAAATCATTTTCCACACTTATTTGCCAGCATTCCCACCATTGTTCTAATGTCAGGGCCTTACTTTCTGGGATATTTTTCTAGGGACACCCTTCCCCCCCTTTTTTTGGAATCTCCTTTTGCTTTCTTCAGTCAAATGATTCTAAAGAAACCAAATGAGATTAATAGCTGATAGAAAAAAAACTATTGGTTCTTCTTTTGGTTCATGCACTCTTGACCTCAACCCATATCATTTTTCATAATATTCACTGAACTGATTAGCAAGCTTCCAAGTGACAAATATATAGCTTGTGGGAGGGAGCAAGTTGTTTTCTTTTTGTCATGATGAAGAGATATTGGTTCAATCAGGACCCACGTACATATAGACACTATGAAGAGGCAAACCTGAAAAAAGTGCTAAAACCAATTATTGAGTGGCCAACATGGAGGCAGCCATGAGAAACATAGTTAGTATATTCAACAAACATCCCAATATTCCTCCTTCACACGTACGTATTGGCAAACAAATACAGTGGAACCTCACAAGAAGAGCACCTCACAAGACAAGATTTTCACAAGACGAGCAAAAAATTAATAGAATTTTTTAGACTAGCGGTGACTCACAAGACAAGCAAACTTTGCATGATAACTTGCACGTCACCAGTCAGCACACTCTGTATTTCCCGTTCAGGCTGCAACCGTGCGAGAGTTCTGTCTACACTGCCATGTGCAGTTTCCTCCATTATTGTCTGTGTGCTGTGCAGTGAGACATTGCTGAGGGAAAAGGGGAAAGGCCCCTTTGCCTCTAGCAGTGGCGGCAGCGGAATCTCTGATCCAGCGGGGGCGCTGGACAGCAGCCAGCCTAGCAGCAGCCAAGTGAGTGGCTTGAATGCTGGTTAGTTTGCTCTATTTCTGTTTTATATCGTGTGTTAATCATTGTTACTTGTTTCAGATGTTAGAGACAATCATTTCTACAAAAAATTCTGGTGAAAATTATTTTTTGTGAATATTTTGGGGGGCGTGGAATGGATCGTCCAACTTTCCATTGTTTCCTATGGGAAACCTCGTTTCAGTTTTAGAGCATTTCGCACTAAGAGTGTTCTTCCGGAACGGATCAGTCTCGTCTTGCGAGGTTCCACTGTACTGGATTTTGCATATCAGTGTACAAGCCCTAAAGTATCCCCAATGGAGTTTGCATGCATTTGATCCTGGTTGTGATTTTTATATTTCAACCAAACTACTGTAATCCATGGTTTTTTTTCCTTATAGCTCAGTAAATTTGCTTCATAATATCCAGTACTGATAGAAGAATATTTCTTTATTAATACAGTATTTACTTATACAAATTTATTAGACATTACAAGGTATGCTTTCTTGGTTGTTTTGTTTGGATAACGACTGGTCCCTGTCTTTGCAAAATATTCAGCTCCGAGTCTTATTATGACAAATATAACTTCAAGTAGTCTCTCATATGGGTTACATTGGACTCCTGGTTGTTTCATAGACATAGTCATTCATTTTTTCAATAATGGTAGAGAAGTGGTTTCCCATTGCTGTTTTCCAGGACTTTTCCTCCACTTCCCAGCATAGCCCATATTTTAGCATTTTCAGGATAAGCTAAAATCCAACAGGACTGCGGTGAAGACTGCTCCAGCTGCCAGGATACTAGTTCCCATTTCAGTCTCTGAGATTCCCGGAATGTCAGATGTTATTAAGAAGTTATGACATTCTCATTTATTTATCTATCTTTTGGGTAAATTGTCTAGTTTTGGCATCTCAGCAAACAATTTTGCATCAATATTTATAATGGCTTGGAATTTGTTTGCATTTGCATTGGGCTTTGCACATACAAGGCTTTCCGGGTACACTTGAGAAAATTGGTGTTTGAAGAAACCAGTAATTTTTATAAGGAGCACAGTCTCAACCCTGATTTTACAGCCATAGATTCCCCCCCCCCAAAAAATAGGTGAAGTAATAACATTGGAAACACTAGTGTGCATAAGATTGACAGCAAATAGCAGTTGACGCACATTGTGCACACAGGAGATACACTCCTGTATTTATTTTCCAAATTGCAGTTTTGCTTGTCTTTGCATTAATTCTCAAGTTGTGAGGGGTTGATTTCTGGCTCCAAGACTATGTCTCCTTTCAGAAGGAAAAGAAAATAGGAATGCACTTATAGCCACAGTTTATTTTATTATTAGGTTTTTATCTCATCTTTATTACTTCATAAGTAAATTCAAGGCAGCAAACATACCTAATACTTCCTCTTCCTCCTATTTTCCCCACAACAACAACAACAAAAAAACTGTGATATGAGTTGGGCTGAGAGTGAGTGGCCCAAAGTTGCCCAGTGTACAGTTTTCACACCAAAGGCAGGACTAAAACTCACAATCTCCTGGTTTCTAGGCCAGTACTTTAACCACTACACCAACCTGGCTCTTTTTAAAACATTTATCTATCTTCTGCATGGGGTCTTCTGATGACTATTCAGAAGCTTCCATTAATTCAGAATTCTGTTAGCAGGTAGCTCACAGGGAAATGGAGTTGCATCAGATGGCTTAAACCAGCTCCATTGGATCCTTGCTCACCTGCTTATGCTGAATAGGAGCTTTTGGACAACTGAGAAAAATATGTTCATAGTGCCTTTCCTACCCTGAACTGGACTATAATTCCAGGAAGAATAAAGCACATCTGAAAGGCAAGGAAGGCTTCAATGGGTTGTTTTGTGGATGCTTGAACTTGGATTCTCTGAATAAGGCAATGGAATAAATGTCTCCTTCCAGCTCCCTACCCTACTCTAATGTGAGGTAGGGTTAGGAAGCATTTTTTTCTCCAGAGTAGTCCTGATCTAGATTGAACCTTCTCCTTGCCATTTAAATGCCCAAAAAGTAATTTATTTTTGTTTCAATATATTACCTCTTGACAATGTAAACTGCAAACACTCCTTGTGGGACCATAATGCAAGGACAAATCAGGTTGCCAGCACTTATGTTTATTTTATTTTTTTTAGGATCACTATAACCTATAGTATGCATTTAGTTGAATACAGGTAAGCTCCCTTTTCCCCTTCCTTCCTTCCTTCCTTCCTTCCTTCCTTTTGTGAGAGTCATCATACATGGCATAATGCTGCAGCTGGGGGGAAATCATAAATCCAACCTGAGTGGATTCAATGGAGAAATAAAAAGGTTCCCTAAAATCCTTAAAAATACAAACAAGATTTTTTTAAAAAATCCAATGAATATTAAAATTAATATTCATTAGTCAATAGAAAACCGCAACCCATACTTTTTCAGCAAATTATGGAGGATCTCTAAGACGCACAGTAGGTACCAAGGGGGCCACATGTGCCTCACAGGATCATCCATCCCAAGTTAGAACATGATATATCCCATTTTAAAAAGTCCTTTCTTGTAATATATGGAAAGCTATGGAATATTCTCTACAAAGTAGTCTGGATATATGGTAAACTTTTATGGCAAGATTAAGCAACTGGTGATTCTTACATGAAGGCAATGTACTTTTGGGACTATTTCAGAATCCCACTATAAAGCATCAGTTCATACTTCTGATAAGAGCTATCTGTCTTTTCCTTGCAGCTGTTGGCTTGGGAGAGAGGAAGAATAGTATGTTGGGTAGAGAAAGAAGGATTAGAAAGAGAATATTAAGTTCTTCCTGTACGCTTTTGGCTCTGATCACAACCACAATTAATTTCAGCTCAGCAACCCGCTTCACTGAGTTGCACTTTCCCTTTAAGATATCATTAAGTTGTCACCCTGATAGGATTTGTTTAGGTTGTTGTTGTTTTGCATAAGGTCTTGTGGAAGAAAGTTCAGTTTTGTTTACAGGTTATTCTCTGTTAATCGGCTCCTCTTGTTTTGCATTTCTCCTGGGATCTTAATTACAGGTCAGATAAAAAGATATATCTTTTTACACACATATACATGGAAAATATCTATGTGGTCACTAGACTAGAGGTTGAAAACAACTTGATGGCATATATATAAATATGTATACATAGATACATAGATACATACATGTAAGTATGTATATGGGGGTGTGTGCATGTGTGTATACACACACACAGAGATAAGACAGATATATAGGATTCAAAACTTATTTATAATTACTGCTTTTGCTGTACTATCTTTTTTTCTTTTTATCTGAGGTTTTTAAAATGTTTGTGTAAGCTGCAGATACTTTTTAATAATCCTACAGATAAATATAAGCTTGCGTAATATATACAAACTGCAACAAAGCTGGATGTACTTTTTCACTCCAAACATACAAAGAGGATGAAAGGACATATCGTTTGTTTTCATTTATAATACATATTCAAATAAATAATAAAGATGTAGTGAATATGGCAAAGGTCATGAAGACTCGAACTAGATATTACAGGAGACATGGAAATATCGTATTTCCTGTCTGTTTGTTTGCTGAAAAATGTCTAGACAAGCCTTCCTCCATTTAGCGTCCTCCAGATATACTCGCTTGAAGAATGGCCAAAACAAGCTGGCTGAGAATTGCATCCTAGAATTCTCTGGAGGTCACCAGGTGAGAGAAAGCTAGTTAAGTGTTACACACCACACATTATGCTAACATGTCATGTGTTTCCTTCTTTTGCACCGCCTATCACTGGATATTATAAATAGGGGTGACCAAACTTATTAAACATTCATGACATAAAATACATAACAAATCAAAAGGGCTCAAGTGATCTGCAATATATTATTTCTCTCTCTATATTCATCTGTCTGTTTGTCTATCTATCTTTATGTTCCTTCCCCTCCTTTCTCCACCCCCACTTTCCTCCCCTCAAAAGCACCCGTCCTGTCAAGTCATGCCAAAATCTGCCACTACACAAAAAGAAAAACATAAAACCATCAGCCATCCCACTTCCAACAACAGCTCTTATAACTGAAATTAAAAGTAAAAAATTCTTTGAAAAAGGTGTGTCTTCACTATCTTTCTAAAACTATCAGATTATCTTCCAAAGGAATAAAAGAATGTAGTCTTTTATTCCCCAAAACCTCACATCTGAAAGAATTTTCAACATCCTTATTCAGGACAAGCAGATTATAGGAGACAGTCCTGGAGATACCCAGTGTGACATTAGTGATAAGACTTTCTATCTCTGAAGACTCTTCTGAAAGATAATAACTCAAATAATTTTTGGGATGTTTGGAAGCCATTCTGGG
>JANHZU010004268.1:35981-55135 GCA_032468055.1 Acrochordus granulatus
ACTTTCTGCTGAAGAAATTTATCAAATTTTGTAGAAGGACTAGATGACTAAGAATTTAAACTTAAGACTATAAGAAATATTGTGTAAAATGTGATTGGAAACAAGATATTGATACGTTAAGGAGTAGGTTGCTAGAAAGGGAATGTGTAATAGGAGTAAAAAATGAAGAAAAGTGTGTGACATAACATATATGTAGTTTATAATTTGATAGAACAGACATATATTATGATTAAAAATGAATTGTAATATAAAGATATAACGTGTAGTTAACTTACTAATTAGATTAGAATATAAGATGGGAACATGTGTGCTGTGGAACGATATCCATACAGAGTTAGATCAGGAATGCTATATGAGTGAGGGTTTGTTCCCCCCCCACTTTTTTTCCTCTTTCTTTGTGTTGTACTATATTGTAGATATTTTTTTATTTTTGTGTGTTTTTTATTTTATGCTGTGTTTTGTTTTGTTTTTGTTGTCATTGTTTTTCTAAGTTGCTGAAAATTAATAAAAATTTATATCTAAAAGACTTTCTATCTCCATATCTGGATCTGGCTGTTGAAAACAAATATATTTTAGGAGTAGAATTGTGTATGACAGGATGACTCCAATTCTGATTGGAAAACAAAATTTGGGGAATATTAATCCATAATTGCTGCCTAAATCCCAAACCCTTATTTTGTACTTTTAATGTATCTGATAGATTCCAGGATTCTGGTAGATCAAGGTAGATCCTGTGAACCTAAAGATATGACACCTCTTCTTAATGGCACCATGAAGAAGAGAGAAAGATTTATGGAAGATGGGCAACTAAGTGCTTTCCGCGCCCAGATACTTTTCTTTCCAGCTAAAGCATTCAAATTCAGCTATCATTGGTCTTTTTTGTAAGCTAGCCTAATTGTTCTCAAGGAACAAAATACATCTGAAGAACAATAATTGTTCTAAATATATTTTTAGGGTTCTTTTGAGAATCCACAGGTTGAAGTGCATGGAAACATTCTGCATGAAGTGACAAAACTCTATAAAATCAGTTATTCTTTGCTCCTTTGGTTTCCATTATAGTTGGGGAAGGCAGTGGAAGACAGGCTGGCTGGCTGGTTAGCTAACTATGGTCATCTGTCCTCCAAAGGCAATTTCACAGGCATTTAACTGTATCAATTTCACCCCATCTCCTAATTGGCCGAGACACACTACTGTATAAATTTTTTTTAAAAAGCAGGCAGCAAGGAGAAAACTGTTTTGAAAAGAACAGGAGCTGCGTTCTTGGAACTTCACAGAGTTTGCCCATTTGAGATGCCAAACAAATGCCAGCCATGATCATTTACTGCCGTGAATATTCAAGCCCAGCTGCCAGCAAGAAAGAGCAGCTGCTCTGGCAAGAAGTAGGGTAGCCCCTTCAGGGTGCCCTTCTATACCCACCCCAGCACCTGGGTCAGCTTAAGAAGAAAAGCCCTGTGCTTCTATGCACCAAGCTTTCTGAAGTGATACAATGGAGGCCTCTGGCCAAGGCTATTTCACAAACAAAAAGAAGTTGGGCTTAGTTTTTTGAATCAACCAAGCCAAGAAACCCACCATTGTAGAGCTCTGCCATCCACTGTGGAAGGAGGCCTCTCTAAAACTCAGGTATGTCTCACTCGTATAACAATGAATAAGCAGGTGTGAACGTGGCATTTCATTTACAATAATAATAGACATTGAAAGCTAGATCTAAATCATGTTTCAGGAGGACATTTCAGTTTTGGTAAAGGCCATTCAAAACTTCCAAACAGATGTAGATCTCAGGACTCTGTCAATGACTCATTACTGGCCATTTGAAATACATACTACTCTGTAGGGTTTTAGCAGCTGCAGTGGTATCATTGGAGTGAGTAAGTAATTGCTCTCCAAAGAAAAGGACCATATGTCTGAGGCTTTGCACGAACAAAAAGCATATGCGGGAACTGGACCACATATTGCTTCAGATGGCTTAGTAGGCCTGCAGAGAGCAACTCTGCAAACATGGGAAGCCACAAAAAGACGACGTGTGTCATATTTCACTTGTGTCTATCAGTTAAGCTAACAACATGGTGGGTTATATTCTCATGTTCAGCAGCTGATGAGTAAAGCCCAAGTCACGATTCAGTGATGGAACCATTATATAATTTCAAGCTGAATGCCCTTTAATGGAGTCCATTCACATGTTCATTTCTCAGTTCATAACTTCTTGCACCTTTCTCCTTCACTTGAAGAACCAGAGGCCTTAGTTTACACAGAAATTGTCTAAAGTAGACATTGATCTTGTGTTTGGATTTACAATATACAGGATAAAAACATGTATTATTTGGTTTTGATACTGAAAGGTGTTAAAATGATTATTTCAATATTAATGATCGTTCTTACTATTATCATTTAAAATTGAAAGAATATTAATTCCTTATCTTAGAATATAATGGAAGAACAATTTTGGAAGATCTCGGAATGGAAGTCAGTTAGAAAATAAGTTTATTAAAATTTATACCTGTTTATTCCATTGGAATAACTTGTCATAATATCAGTCCATACATTCTTTCTGCATTACATGTTAATTTCTTTCGAGATATATGGATGTACAGTAAATACTGTATTTATGTGTAGACATTTGTAATTATACAACTATTTATATCTGTAGCAAATATTATTTAATTATTGTTATATTATTAACTCTAGTAAAAATAAATCAGTCACGCTAAGATAAAAAATGTTACTTTTCCCAACTCCAGCTACCAAAAGATGATGAATTTTCACATCATTGAAAATTCCCATTTGACAAGGTGATGCTCTGTTTAGAAAAGCCAATATCTTTAGTAACTCCATGGGATACAAAATACTCATCTTCTTATAAAAACCAAACCCTTTTGCATGTGTGGAATCAGTATTTGAGCTGCTGCTAATGGAATTCACCAGGCGTGTGAATTCCTCTTGCTGGAAGAAACAACACTTTATTCAAATGCAGTTCTACACAAGAACTGTCACTTAGGCAGTATAAAGTATCTTGATAGAAGTGACACCAAACGTTACCTTTTATGAATCTGAACACAAAAGGTAGCTGTGACTAATGTGGGCAGAAAAGGCTTTTTGAAGGCAGAAGAGAATATTTATAAAAAGGGAATAGTTTTGTGTACTTGTTTTTCTGGTCATGCCCTGTAAGTACTGTACTCTCCGTTTTTCTAGCTGTTTTGTACACTTTTCCCAGCTGATTTCCACATTCCCAGGAGGTTCTGCTATACTAATTAAGGCAATTTTGTTCCAGTCAGTTAGAGTCTGTCCATGCCCAAATCTGCACTTGATTATTAGTTCTATGTCAGAAGAGTGGAAGTGCAGAACAATACTGATATATTTGCCAAAAGCCCAGTGGGCCTTTGACATACTTTTCCAGTGTCCCACAGATGCTATGAAAGAACAAGAACAAGCCAGCAACAGTGGCAAACTTCAGTATCCAAGACCTGGATTTCCATTGTATTTAGGCACTCAACATGCTATTTCCCACATCATTTGGAAAAACTTGTGACAAAGCCACCTGAGGCTGAATGCAACCATTGAATGCTTACATCTTTAGTATCCCATCTCATTCTCTCCCTTCTCCTGTTAGGACCAGACAACCTCTGCTTCTAATTTTTATAGTATCAGTTTGCAATGGTTCATCTGATGGCCCAATCACTGTGGGTAAGAAAGAGAAGTTTTATGAAACAGGGCCCTTTTAATTCTTTAAAACCTAATTAGGTTACAAAAACATGAGCAGAGGAACCAATGGATTCTGTAACATGGCTATGCCAGGAATTTAGTTTCTCATGGACTCATATTTATGTCGCAAGATCATAAACCATATTGGAAACCATGCTATCAATACTGCAAAAAGCCCACCCTTGTTTTGGAGGCACTCATATGTATGAGTGAATATTAAAATCTGCATTGCTCCATTATTTGACACTGCATAAAGAGGACAGAAATAGTATAATATTTCCCTGATCTTACAGTTGTATTATATTTTTGAAAGAGGACCTCTTCTTAGGACTTTGTGGCTATGATTTGGTCAGAAGCAAATGGTTTGTCTTTGACATTATAGAGCAACTTGCACTTGGGGCAATGCTACAGACTGAATTAATCGGGAACCCAACATCTTTTTGTTCCTTGACACCCACCTCTCAGCCTGGGAGACCAGAACAGTGCTTCTGTCCTGAACCTTGCAAATGAAATTAGGAAAATGGGCTGCCTCAGTTGCATCTGCTTTTGCAGTGCACAAAATGGCATGACACAAAGGATCACTGGCTGGGGAAAATTATTAATGTAATTTCCTCCTTAAATTAGCTATGCCAATCTGGTACGTGTGCATGTGTGTGTGTTATCTTCTGGATCGAAAGAAATGGGGTTGAATCCAAATAATAGAACTCTCTCTCTCACACACACACCTATACAGACACACATATATAACACACATTTCCAGATTTGTAATGTAACTGTGCTTCATGCATGGCCTTATAGAAAAAAATTGCTTGATCATTACAGTGAGAAACAAATCAATATCCAAATCTCTGTCAGATTCATTCTTAGACAAATTTAGTAAAAAATAGGATTTTATCATTCAAATAAGAACCCAGTAAGAGATTACTATCAATGTCAAATCTTTCCTAAAATTTAACTGACATATTTTAACACTACTACATTCCAGAGTTCAAACAATTTCTCATCTATTTGATCATAATCAACCAAATTTATGAACTGATTCCTCAGTAAAGTATTGCAGCTCAAGTGGTTCCATCTTGTAGTAAATAACAGGGAGAGGACATTTATTTACTATGAATTTGAATGTAAATTTAATTACATTTTATTCTTCAGTTTTCAAAATATGTGCATCTTGAATTTTGCCAGTTTGACAATTTCCTTTAAAAAAGAGAAAACAATTTTAAAAATACAAAGATGAGTTATAAAAACCATGTTATGATCAAATGCAAACATTTGGATAAATGTTAAAGTATATATACATACAAATATTAGTTATCCTTGAAAAATGACATCTGCAATTGGTTTGAGAATGGGTTGAACCAAAGCTTAAAATAAGAAAGAGAGAAAGAGAATGGGAAAGAAAAATTGCAGAAAAGACAAATTGAGAGAAATCCAAACTAATGTATTCACACATATTTATAAGCAGTTACAGCAGCTACAAAGTTAATCTATCCAACAGATCTAAGCCTGTGTTCTACTCAATCAAGCCAAACATTTTCTCACTTTAGATTGTACTTGGGTCTCTTCAGTGTATATTACTGGAAAAAGCAGAACAAAGCTAGTCCTTCAACAATCTTCCCAGCCTAGTCTACTTCCTTTTTCACTAAAATGGGGCATGACTGAGGACCCAACTTTTAAATTACAGAAGATAGTTTTTTTTTCCTTATGTTGCTTTAAACATTACCCTAATAATTAGGAATGGGCTAAGCACATCCATCAAGAATTGCTAAAAATTGGTGATGCTGCCATCCCTGCAGTCAGAATATTCCTCAATTTCTTTATACCAGCACATAGGCAAAATGGTAAAATTAAGTCATTCACCAAGTTAAAGTTTGTATCATTGGATTATAGATGTAATTGAAATTAAGGGGGCAGTTTCTGGATACAGCAGAAAATCCATCTTTTAAATCTGGAGATGGGCTGGTGATCAAGACTGGAAGCACAGGAAAAAGAGCATGGATGATGTGATTTAGGCATAAAGTCCTCAAGGTAGCAACTTCTTTTCCTCTTAGAAGCGTAGTTAAAAACAAAAGAAATGCACACCAGGAGGTCACCAGCTTGGATATTTCCCAGGTTATATGTTAGCTTCAATTTTACCTGACTTTAATGTAACAATCAAACTGAGCCAGAACATCAGAATTCCAATCCTGGAAAAAAATAAATTTGCTAATTTAACATTGCCCTGCCTTTTTTTCCCATTACTTACAGTCATGATCAGTTCATCTCCTTGCCTAAGCTGACTACCAGAAAAAGCAAATAAATGTTGTCTTGAAAGATCTTGTGTAAATTAACAAGTGATGTACTTTGTGGGATTTCTCCAACAAAATATGATGATAAAACTTGTCTCAAATGGATTAGTAATGGCTAGGCTTTCCTTTGAAGTGATCTACTCTGCTACTAATACATTATTCACTTCCAAAAAACACGATTAAAATGAAGAACCTATCTGGGATTTCCCCTGTTATTATTCCTGTAATACCTTCAATGTTTATAGCATTGGTAGTTCTTAGAATTGGGTACTTAAGAGTCACTTGATACTTAAGAAGCAGTTAAAAGGAAACCATCAACTGGGAAAGATTTAAAACAAGAAGACATCTACAGTACTCTGTGTTGTCTTGGGTTGATGTCTTACTCATGACAATTACCAAGGTAGAATGTAAACTGGAATTCTCCATCTCCAAGACTGATATTATATTATTATTTGGGGATATTATTTCCTATTTGGGGAACATCAAGATGTGTCTCATCTGAGATTAAAGGGAAGGGAAGGGAAGAGTCGGGAGGGAGGGGGAAGGAAGGGAGGGAGGGAGGGAGGCAGGGGGAGGGAAGGAAGGAAGGAAGGAAGAAAGGAGAGGGAGGGGAGGGAAGGAGGGAGAGAAGGAAGAGAAAGAAAGAAAGAAAGAGAGGGAGGGAAGGATGGAGGGAAAAGAAGAAAGAAAAGAAAAAGAAAGAGAGAAAGGGAGGGAGGGAGGAGGAAGGAAGGCGAGAGAGAGGAGGGGAGGAAAGGAGAGAGAGAAGGAAGAGAAAGAGAGAGAGAGAGAGAGAGAGAAAGAAAGAAAGAAATCCCTTCTATATTCTGTATGGCATTCTTTTGAAGTTCTTTTTTTCCAGATCTTTCAGTAGCTTTTTTATACCATACAAAGGAAGGATAAAAGGAGGAAGGAAAAGAAAACTTAAATCGATATTGTTTCCCATTTTGATTCTGTTCTATGGTATATTTTGGCTTCTCTCTGAACCAAGGATATATGGTATATGATATGTATATATCCTGCATATACAGAACAATAGTCCTGTTCAGACTGAATTGTAAACAACTTTTTTTCTCATTTTGCCCTTATATTTTGAATGTGATATTTTCATGCTAAATTAAAAAAAAATATTGACACATCTCACATTTTGGAAGATTCAAATGCAGTATTACATTTTGTAAGCTATCAGCTCCCTCATGCTAACTCTCAAATGGGGTCTATAAAATACAACTGCTTGTCAGCTTTTAGATATTCAGTACCATTGCTTGTCAATTATTAATCAGTATCACAATTATTAAATGCCATCACACATAAAATATTGTGATAAAATATCTCCAGTTGTGAAATATAGGTGAGGTTTGTCATAAATATTTGGTAAACAGTTATGCTGAGAACATCTAGTTAAAAGGGGACTTTTTTTTAACAGAGTTTCTATTTAAACATTTTATCTTAATTATTAGCATCTAGTCAACGGTTAGTAGCAGCATGCTTAAAAGTCCTTTGAGCATTTCAAGTTCATATCACCTCTACTTCTGACATTTTGTTTTTCCAAATGTTACCTCATTTTAGCCCAATGTGTATTATTATTCTCAAAACAGAAACTCTGTTTACTGGAGTCATGTTGCTGGAGAAGAAGAAAATTCCTGTATAAATTAACAACCCTCTTCCACTGAAGGTATGTAAAAAAAAGAGGAAAATAAAGGCTGATGTCCATGGGCATCCATGGGAAGAGGACGGCAAATAAAAAAAATGTTTCTTGTGGCATAAACTCCACTTTTTGCATTGCCACATTATGTGCAAGTAAGCAAGGGGTAGGGTTTCCTTGTGACATCATTTTGATGAAGTCCCAGCTTTAGAAGAGCAGTACATTTGAAAAGAAGATCTGAATAAAATAAAATAAAAACTTTCTATCACTTCATGAGAAAGGCAAGAATAAAGGTTCTTTTCTTGCTACATCATAAGAACATTTAATTCTATAATTCTCAGATGATTGAATATGAGAAAGCTGAAGCTTGAGAGGGAAATACTGATTCATCTTTCTGGACAATCTCTATTTATTTATCGCCGCTGGAGTGGATCTATCCAGTAACTTCCTAAGAACTATTCTCACATGAATGAAAGGATAATGGCAAGCATTTAGCTGCAGAGATAACAAGAAAAAAGAAAATGTTGTACCTCAGTATTATCACTTTCTGTCAAGAAGCTATCTGAAATTAATTATTGTGTTTAGAACATATCATCTTTTTGTTATGGCTGATGTTTTTATTCTCAATCTGGACTTCTTTAAGAAGGAATGTGCTATGTATCTTTTAAAAATATTGATGAAAAATATTCAACCTGCCTCTGCTATCTGCATTTCATTATTATTTTTCAGCAGGAATTTTTGAAGTTGTTAATTGTCATTCTAAAAAATGTTGATACTGTATATAATAAGTCCATATTCTTTTTTATACTATACGTAGTCATTTCAATGTTCATAAAGCAGAATTCATGTCAAAAGTGATAGTAAACTTGAAGAAGGAACATTCAGAACTTGAACAATGAATGATCTTAATTGATTGATTGAAAGTTGGTGTTAACTTTTAGCAACCACATCGATAGATTTTCTCCTGAAGGATGCTTTAGGTCTTCCAATAATGTACCCATCACTGCGGTAATTAAGTTCATTCCCCTTTTCTTATTCTTCTGCCTTTCCCCAGGATTATACTTAGGTCTTCTCATAAATTGTCCAAACTATGATAATTTGAACCTGGTTGATGTGACTGATGATCCACATGTTTGTTTTCTTGGCTATCTGTGCTATTCTCAGCCATCTTCTCCATGCCAAAGTTTAAAAGCATCAACATTTCTCCTGTGCTGCTTTTTCAAAAATCCAGCTTTTTCAAAATCCAACTTTTGCTTCCACAGAGCATTACTTTGCAAATGCTAACCTGAATGATTTTGATCTATTTCCACCCTAAATACCTTCAGCACTGATTCTAAAGCTGGTTGCTATATATATTATAATTAGCATGGTCTTATTTTTATTTATCTTTGATAAATACATATTTAATTTGAGTTCCATTTTTTCTTTGTGCCCCTTGACTCATTTTCATTTGAATGATTTACATTTTCAGGATCAGGATGTCCTCAGAATAGCATAGTCTGTTTCTTCCTCCAGTTTCAAAACTATACTCATCTTCTTCCAGCCCAGTTTCCCTCAATATATATTCCACATATAATATGAATAAATAGAGAGTGTGTGTATATATATAAAATATATAAGTATACAATGAGTCTCACTCATTTGCCAGCCTAGATCCACCCTATTTCAACAAGCTTTGTCCATGCTGTAGCTTCTCGACATGTACATGTTTTGCATGAGAACAAAGAAATATAAAAGATATTGTACCATGTTTTGTGCTCTCTGTTTTTTGTAATGATGCATATACTAATTTAATCTGAAGTTTATACCTTCAGACTTGTGACACTGATGTCAGTCCTCCTGGCTAAACTCGACAGGAAGCACAACTATTTTAGTTCATTCTATTTTATGGTAAGGCTACATGAACAGAATCTTATGAGTGTGAAGGTCCAAACTTCCTTCTGCCACTTTTAAACATCTGATCAGTTAAGATGGGTTTCTTGTTCTGAACATTAGGCTAGGCTCCCCCATTTTTTGTCTGATTGTTTCCTAGGTAGCATCTCTTTCCCTCATTCCCTCAAGCCACCCACACATTCCATTACAGGGCCTAATGACAGGTCACCTTCAGGTGGTTTTGCCCATGCAGGATGGACTTGGATCTAGCAGACAAGCTGACGTACTAGAGAGCTGACGTACTAGAAAACTCAGGAGTGATGACCAGAGTGATAATCTAACTTCATCTTCTAATACTAAAGGCTCTTTTGACAAGGGACTATCTCCTAAGATATTGATATATCTAATGAACAGAACCTCAGTATACTCCTTTCATCTTTATTTGATCTTCTTGGAATTAGTTTCTATCTGTCCATTGACATCCCTTAGCATACCACTTTGAGGCTGGAATCTCTTCTGAGTTCAGAGATTATTTACTTATTTAATTTCTATCCTGCCTTTATTATTTTTACGAATAACCCAAGACAGTTTTGAAAAGGTTTCTTTTTCATGTCTGTTTCCATCTTTGAGGTATTTACAGATATTCTGTCCATGTGGCTTATCACTACCTTCTCTTGAACAGTATGGAATGAGACTTTTGCAGTTATCACTAAATGCCTCCAGCATTGTTCTATCTCATTGCTGCCCAATGTAGCTGGGCAGCTGTGACAACCTTCCTGCCTTGGGTGATCCCTTTGGGAATATATACTATTGGCATACAATCCATCCCTTCCAGGAATGCCCCACTACCCCACCCCATATTAGGCAGCAGAGTAGGATTTGGGTAGAATGGATGATGTTAGGGTATTTCAATAGGCAGAAAGAGAAAATTATACACATTACTTTGAAAAATGCTTGTAGTAAATATGCATTTATTATTTTTTGTGGATGTACAAACTGTTTTCTCAAAAAGAGTAGGAGAAACACATTTTTGTCACAGCAGCTATAAAGCGCATTGCAGGAGCATCTGTGGAGGGGAATAAAAAAAGTGAAAATAGTGGTTGCAATAGCTCAGTCATGACTGCCCTCTTGATCCCCACCAACACTTTCTTTCTGATCTGTATTGATTTCAGGATGAATACTGAACAACAACAATACTTTTAAAAAACACTGAATTTAAAATTACACTTTCCTCCACTATAAAATAAAGATTAATGAGAAAAAAACTCAGGCTCTTAAGATATTCTTCCATTTTAAAGTTAAATTACTTGGGGATGGGAAATAGTCTTCCTTGCACATAAAAGCAGCATTTGAATTACTAATATTTAAAATGCTGAAAGCATGTTATTGGAAATATATGATTTCAAGTTTATAGGGTTCACAAAAGATAATATGATATATGCCTGAAATGATGTGCACTTTATACACTTATGAGTTATTTTAATCCAATAATTTTAAAAATTACATCAACTTTCTTACCCATTACCTGGGTATTACTGAGGTGAGCAGGAGTAATTTGTATTTCCATTTTTGTACAGCTAGTGTAACATGAAAGAATAGGATAAGCCTAGAAAAAATGCATTAATTCCAGATGTGTTTGAAATGAATCAATGGTCCTTTGCTTTGAAGTGCTACCTTCTATAGGCAAGCTGAATTCCACAAAGGCCCAAGTCTATGTTACCCTCAAAGAAGAACCACAGCCTTGATCAGATTATAGTGCTAAAATGAGCACTATAATGCAGTTGTACATGAATAGCTTGCTGATGCTTAAGTGTCAGAGTACAATAAAATTTCTCCGGCCAGTGCTTCAGTGAGCAAAGATGAAAGCCTCCTTGCATGTCAAAACTAGATCCTAATTTGTTGGGAGTGATAAAGGTCAAGGCAGCAAGAGAGGAAGGTATCAACTGTCTCCTACTTACTTATTTCAGTCCATAAAATTGATTCCAAAGTGATAATAGAAATCACAGAGCATCAAATATTTTGCAGGATTGGTATCATAAGACTTCATTGCCTCGCAAATGAAGCTCAGAAGGCATCTGCTTGAAGCTGGCTGTTCTCTCCCATGGTGTCAGTTTAGGAGAATCTATCCTGGGTCATCAAGCCTAAAAATTTTTTCAGGCTGTTGGTCAATGTTTAATTTTTTTCAAAAAGATTTGGATTGAGGTGATCAACTTCCCTCCTAGGCTTAGTCAATATTTGTCACGTTTTTGTTTACTATGATCTCTTGCTTTGTGAAAGTGCACTGAATCTAAATTTTCATGCTTTTCTTTAACTTGCTTTGTATTTGCTTTGCTTGGATTTTGTGTTCTGAGTTTCATGTTTTATTCTACTTGCATTATAGGCATTCTTTCATTTGGATAACTCTGATAATAAGATTTTCTTTATTAAAATTAACAAATACTTTTGGGATGTCTGGTTTCTTAACAAGTCCTGTTTTTGGCCAATATGTTACATAGAGTGAATCCTAACTTTCAGCCTCTCTTGTTAGCAGTTCTTGTGATTCATAGTCTTATAATAGGTTATGAATTTCAATCTGGTTCTCGATTATTGTTGAGTTCTTGGTAATTATCTCCATTTTGCCTGACACAGAGCATGTTTTAGGTACAAACAACACGAAAGAAATAATTCACAACAAAGCAGCCTTTCTTCATAGTGCTGGTTTGTGAGAGTTTATGTTTGGAAGAATTTGTGTTGTTCTTCATTGGTTGCAAAGCTAGCAATATGCTTTTTTTACCATGTAGTACATAAGTGTAAAGGAGATTAAATTGTATAAAATCATTATACATGTGCAGCCAAATGCCGATATATACAATCAGTCATATCACAGAACACAGCTCTTATATCTTGGATAGGTCTTAAATCATAGAGTTGTCTTTCCAAATTGAATAAAGAATTTGGAAATATTTAACCTTGAAAAAATAATATCTTCATGTATCTGAAAGGATATGACATAGAAGATGATCAATACTTATTCTGTATCATCTTAAAATCCTACATGGAATAATAGTTACAAGAAAGCAGATTTCCATTGAATATTGACAACACCATGCTAATAGTGAAAGTAGTTCAACAGTAGGGCCAATTACCCAGAAGTGGTGGACTTTCCTGAATTCAAACAGACAATAGACACATCACGTAATGGGGATACTGTAAATGAATTCCTGTACTGAATATGGGGTTGAATTTAATGGCATAAATGGTCCCTTCCAATGGAATCCATTGGGAAACTGCCAGCCAGGATGGAAGGAGGGGTCAATCAGGGACCTAACTTGGGGTCCTTGTGCAGCTGCAAGAGAGCAGTATCTTTGACTTCCCCCAAGATCCATGAAACCTTATCTGGTTGTTCCAGGGGAAGGCAAGCAGTCTGGAGAGATTCTTGTAACATAGATAGAAGTCAATAGAGTTGTTGACTAAAATTGTTCATGAGTGGCCCTGATTGCTTGTACTTGACAGAATCAATCCCATATATTGTTATAAGTGTTTTCTTCCCTGAATGATTTCTCAAAATATTTTCCAGAATATAATATTACGTGGGATATGCTTGTAGGAAAATATAAAAACTGATGGAAGTAAAGAAATGTATATAAATATTCTCTGAAAAGGAATAAATATGGGCAAGAACATATTTCTTGTCTTGTCTTGACTGAGAACAAAATACCTCTGATAATTTTCTAGAATTATTACTTTTGTGTATAATGATTTGGGGGAAATGATTGAGAAGAGATAGGAAAAGCCCATCACAGCAGATTGAAGAAATATTGCTGGAACCACTATTTAACTTCTTGCCCCATCCATCAGAACGTTTATTTTCACTCCCTGAAATTGAATGACTGGTAAATTGCTACATGCAAGCATTGTGAATGACAAAAAAATTGAATCAGATTGGCATCCTGAAAAAAGTATTCCAAGGATTGACTGTAATTTATTTTCTTACAGACCTTGAAAGTGACCATGACTACCCCAGATACCAATCCCTGCAGACAATTCATTCAGAGGCTTTTGGAATGTTTTAAATCCGTCAAAGAGGGAAGAAACATTTCCATTACTGGACCAAACTGTTTTTCAAAGTTTCCAGCCTTAAGATCCTTTAGACAAGCGTGGATAAATTTAGTGTTTGGTATCTGTCCCCATGACATCATTTAGCAATATGCAAACAGCTTTGGGACAGAGGTTGCCCTCTTCATTGCTTCTGCTTATCACAGAATAAACGATGGGCCTGTGGTAAATGACATAATCTTGGCTGGGCTGATTATTGCAAGATGAGTACACCATGACATCTGTGGGATTCATATTTGAAAAAGAAAAATTACATTTGTCAGCTTCAGATAAAGTTTATTGTTTCAACCTTGAGGCAGCAGTCATGATACAGATCCCTAGTAACTCTGCAGAATAATCATAAGGAAAAAAAACCCTCTGTGGTGGTAAAATGAAAATGTGTGTGCATGTGTTGTGCATGTATATAATATTCAGATATGTTGGCATGCCATTCATGTTACACTAATTAGGGGTAGGTAAAGTATTCATAATGAATGCCTATATGTGGGAGTTTCTCATTGTTCCTGGAGAGTTAACATTAATGGCTTACATTGTTCTGAAATATTTTAACAAGCAGATGTGAGCAATGCTCTTCATATTTCTATACCACTAGAAAGCCAGTTACAGGACTATGTTATAAAAGCAAGGAAGAAAACTTATTTGCACATTTGCATTGCAATTAGGTCTTAATGCCAATGAAATTGGGTGATGCTGATGGCGTACATGAATCTACAGGACTGTTCTTGTAGATTGTAATTCTTGATATGGTTTGTTCAGCTACTTCTATAGAAGAAGTGCTTAGCAATAGGCTAATAAAGTTCCATGCTGACCTGTCTGCTTTTCTTCCTAAGTTGAGAAACATAATATCTTCAGAGAGCTATGAGTTCTTCAAGAATCTCTAATTAATTAATACTGAACTATATACTCCTATATTATTAAAGAAAGGTAGGAGTGTTTAGTCCAGCATTTTCCAGCTAGGTGATCTTGGATGGCCATCATTTCCAGTGTATGGACTAGAGATAATGGGTTGAAGGTCAATACATATCAGGATATAGGAAAGTGAGGAAGTTCTGTCTAGATCAATTGAACCATCCCACCACTTGACAGCAATGTCTGAAAGACTATTAAAACTGGAATTGTCTCTAAAACCAACAGGTAACCTAAAGGAGTAGATGAACATCATTCTGTGCTTGAATATGAACAGGATAAATGGCCATATGCCTAAAAACAGATTCCTCTAGAATATTTGGAGAAAATGAATGTATGATAAAATGAAGACCTTCATCAAGGAGAGTTGCTTTATCTTATGATGCACCTGCTAGAAGCTTTTAGGTATCTATTACAATACAAGAGTGCCCCTTGTATGTTTGTTTGTAGAGTGGCAGTCATTCAGAGAGTTCTCCAAAATCAGTTTAAACTATAAAATAATTTAAAGGAGAAAAAAAATTCAAGTAGCTAGATTTGCAGCCAACATACCCATCAGAGACCTGTGAATCAAGTCTAACAGAAGCTAGTAGGCATTGTCATGGTGGACAAGCTCCTGTAGAAAGAAGAACAAGAAGAGGAGACCAAATGCTCCAGCAAGATAGCAATAAATAGAAACAGAATCTTAGGCTTAGCTAATCTTAGAGCAAACCCATTGGCTTCTCATAACTATTGCTGCAACTAAATGTTCCAAAGCCTTAAATGTTTCAGTAAATTGGTCTCCATTAACTAATTGGTAATTGCTAATTATATATAGTAAGTAGAACTTGCTAACAAGTGGCTCAATAATTGAAGATGCCAAGTATGATATAGAAGAAAATTGAATAATTTGCCGCACTCTCAATCGCAGTGTCACACATGGGGAGATTCTGATAGAAATGTGGTTATATCTACTTTTTGCCACCATTAAGGAGAAGGCAGCAATTTGCATCAGTGTAAATATCCTTTCTGGATCATGAACTCACAATGGTGAAGTTGTAAGTATTTCAGTCATATGCTCAGAAAAGTAGTATTGTTCTATGGTGAAAGTGATTGTCTTACTTGTTTTTTCAAACTTTTACCCTATCAACTTGCCTACTGGGAAATGTAATTTTAAAGAACCTTTGGACTATTTCAGGCCAGTTTGTGGTAGGCAGGTAAGCTTTTGGAAGAGCAGAGTTCATTGGTAAGAATACAGCACCCATTAAAAATAATAGGGAGCAGGTAACATGTAAAAACAAAACAAAAAAATGTAAACAGACTTTAAAAATGTTTTATCATTTTAATTAAAACAAAAGGAAAAACAAAAACAGGAAAATAGTAAATATAAATACATAAACTTTACACTAGACTAAAGGCTGAAATAAAAGTATAATGGTTATGAACAGTTTTTAACTTTTTTACAAGTATAGGAAAAGCAAACAAAAAGATAAAACTTAAATATTTCATATATTATATTGAATAGCTATGATTATTGCTCATTTTTACTTGGGTCTTTTTGATTTTTTTCTTGAACTGTTTCTCTTTTTCTTCAAAAACCATATTCTAAGTGTCTTAGCTTGATTTACTATGTAATATGCTGTATCAAGGGGAAATATTCCTGTTCAATTTGACTAGATTGCCACTATGAGTATATACGATCAATGTTTCATTTTCAGTCAAAATTTATTTTAGGATTTTCTGAATGCTTAGATGTATTTCTTTCTAATGCTTTTAAATCTTTTTGCATAACTACCACGTATAGTAAAATGTTCCTTCTTTGCTGTGGTATTTCCACAGAACACATTTATTGTTCTATGATTTATCCATTTAGGGAATCATTGGTAGAGTTATATATCATCCATAGAACATTTTACACCAACTTTCTTTCAAATTATAGCTTGGTGTAAATTTAATTGTTTCCATAGTTCTTCCCCTTGTTCCACTGTTATTATTTGAAGCCTTGTTTATGAACTTTGACTCATTCTGGTAGAAGAAGTCTCCAAGCAATTAAAAATTAATACAAAATTAAAATCTAAAATTCTATGTGTGTGAGAGAAACATCACAGTAACAGCAAAATAAATAGATAACAGTACAAATCAGCCCTGGAAAACAACAAATGTGAGAACACTCCCACAGGACAAAACAATTAACATAATCATAGGGCAATAGTTTAGCCAATGTTATACTTAAATCTGTTCTGCAGTTATTAAAATGTTTTCTTGAGAATCGTATTTGTTTCCGTTTGATTCTCAAGGTACTTGCATTTTTTTGACTTTATCTTCATAGTGTTTCTCAGTTTAGGAGATTACGGAGCGTGCGGCTGCTAATCTGCTTGTTTTTTATTAGTCATTTTTCCATTCAGAGGTACATGGTGGTTGCTTCATCATGATATCTTCCTTTGGGATTTAACTGTAGCATGGAAAGCTGGGGAGGCCACATTTTGTGGAACAGATGCTGCACAATAAAAGAGAGTCTTTGTCATACACACTCCCCTTAGCCACTCAAAGTCAGCTCCTGAAAATCATACAGATAGTCCTCATTTAGTGACCATTCAGAGTTACAGCGGTGATGAAAAAGTAATTCAAGAATGACATTTATGATCTTTGCAGGTCTGCAAAGCAATGGAAAGCTGAGTTAAGATCATGAGCACGGCTGCAGTTTCACTTAACAACAGCTCCAACTGTGATCGTTAAATGAGGACAACCTGTGTAGGAACTGGATTTCAGCGGCATATAAATTTAATAAATAAATAAATTGGAATGGCATATATGAATAGAATAGAATAATGCCACATTCTGCCTAAGTAACTCCTTTGCATAGCTGCTGTCTCCTTTGAAATGATTCATAAAGCGAATTCCTTTTCATCAAGCTGAATGAGAGCTGAAAGGGAAGAGTACAGCAGAGCTGTTCTGCACAGCAGTAATTCTAGACCCGGAATGTCCAACCTTGGCAACTTTAAGTTGTGTGGACTTTAACTCCCAGCATTCCTCAGCCAGCTATTCTGGGAAAATTCTGGGAGTTTTGAAGTCCACGCATCTTAAAGTTGCCAGGATTGGACATGCCTGTTCTAGACAATTCTAGAAAGGATTTGTTGGACTTTAAAAAAAAATACTTACAAGGATGAGGATGCCTTCATTTCCCTTGGAGGCTTGCAACACGTAAAGACCTGCTAGAACTGAAATAGATTAATTCTGCTTTCCTTCAGGGCTCATGGACTCATTTTACTTGATCAGATGTTGGGGTATACGTGTGTGGGTTGGATTTTTTTTTTTATTTAGCTAAGATTTTGGAGAAATATAACAGAGAGAGATGAAGCAGGAGTTGACATTTAATATACCGGTGTGTGACCCACAGGACCTGATAAAGCCCAAGCATTACCTTCACTTGAAGGCTACAGCCTTTGCTTTACCAGCCCTCTCTGAATGACAGGGCACAGCAAAGGCTATTAAGGGGAGGCTAATGCCTATACAGCCAGTGTAATGAAGAAATGGAGGGGGGGTTGAGGTGCAAGGAAGCACAGCTTCAACAGAAAGAGCTGCAAAGATATAGATAAGATTAGTGACATATGTAAAGGCACAGATACTGTGTGACAAAGTCTGTGCCGCTGAATAGACTGAAGCCAGCAGTAATAGGAAGCTCATGTTCCTCCTAATCCTCCAAGATAAGCTGCTCCATCCAGAATTATCAGCCAACAATCTTCAGGGTATCAGGCTGAAAATGAAGTTTCCGACTGCTTTGATTCCTCATCCATAAATGAGAAAGTGCCTGAAGGATCTTTATTTATTCTCACTCCCACCGAAACACTCTTCAAAAAGTGCCAATATACTGGCAACAGATGCATAAAGCCTCCGTTTGTTTGATTGACAGAACACGATATAAAGCAACCCTCACTTGACATTTCAGTTTCATAAGACTCCGAGCAAGGAAAAAAGAAAGGAGGAGGAAAAATACTTCACTGGGAAATAAAGGGGGATTTATGCAAACTCTGAGATAATGTTTTGAAATGTTCCTCACTCTAACATTTTCTATTCTTTTAGGTGGTCGTGAGATCTTATGAATTGTTTATAATGAGAAATTTCAACACTTAGCTGTTCGATCTTGGTGATAATATTGTTACTTTTCTGTGACTGCAGTCTTAAGCACACTTAATAGTATGCAAGCACAACTTAATACAAAGGCTTTATTTTGAAGTAAACCAGCGTAGGATTGTGCTGTTAGTTTCAACATTTTATCTACATTTGCTCCAGCAAGCTGTTATTATTGCTGTTGTGATTGTTGGCATAAATGCATTAATGAAGACACTGTAGCAGCTGTTACGTTTCAATTTAGGAATACAGTTTACTCAGATTTACTAAAATGAGTAAATTTCAAACAGTTGGAAAAATACATTGAGACATTTACAACTGCTCTGTCCTTTGTGTTGTAACACTCAAAATCTCTCATTGCTGCACCCTAAATGAAAATTGTGGGTTTGAAAAGACACTTTGGCTTTTCAGAGAGGTACTAGCATCTTGGTGAGATAGCACATCAATTGTGTATAACAAGCCTGGTATTCTCATTTCCCCCCCAGTGAGGCACCACCTTGCTGTGGTTGGGGGGCTTGTGTGCTCTAATGAAGATGAGAGCTCTGCCA
>JANHZU010004268.1:152885-163966 GCA_032468055.1 Acrochordus granulatus
ATAAGGTTTTGATGGCCCCTTATAATTTGTCTTTCTGTATAAGTGGTTAAGTTGCTGTAAAATAATTATATTCTGGACTGTACAGCCATATCTAATGGCTTTGGATTGGAGAACCCTTCTCTTTCTCTTTCTCTCTCTATGTGTGTGTGTGAAAATTGCATCCAAATCAGGGGGATGTAGCTTGTCGCTAAAGGGCCATATTTACTTTTGTGCAGCAGGTTGAAGATTGCAATCCTAAAATGGGCAGAATAAGAACTAATTTTGTTGGAAGTGAGTGCCAAACATTTAAAGAATAAAAGGGATGTCTTAAGCTTTTTAAAATCTTAAAGTACCTATTTGATTCCTTTAAATGTTTTCAGAGCCACAAAGTGCAGAATAACAAAAAAGGCCAAACTGTTGGAATTCATCCATTATGGTGGGGTCCATAAAGGAGAATGTTGAAGGACTGTGTATGCCCTAGAGGCACAGAAGACTTGTACAGTATATTTAATATAGCACAAAATGCCACATGCTCCAGGGGAAATCAATTTATGACGAACATTGTTCACTTGTACCAAGAACTTTGGAGATAGCTTAAAATTGCCATCCCATAGAGAAATTTTTGGACATTTCATTGAAAATCATCAATTTTCATCTGAAGTAAATGGTCTTAAGAACTGACATGTCATGCGCTATAATTCTTAGTGTCTATTTTTCTTTATGTTTGAATTGACTTTTGATTGTTTAAGAACTGATACATTTAACTTTAGGATCAACTGGACAAGAATTTTAATGTATATTAATATTAATGTAAAATGTTATTGATCCTATTTGGCCAAAAATCCTTACTACATTGAGTGTGGAAGCAGTATTTAGGAAAAACTGGTGGTTCTTGCTTAATGACCATTAGTTTAGCAACTATTGAAGTTATGATGGCACTGAAAAAGTGACTTATGAACAGTCTTCACTTATGAGTGATGCAGTATCACTATGGTCACATGATTGTGATTCAGTTGCTTGGCAAACATTGCATGTTTACAGTGGTCCATGGTCACATGCTTGTTATTCTCAATCTTCCCAGCTGACTTTTGACAAGCAAAGTAAATGGGGAAGCCGGTGGGAGGTCACAAGTCATGATCACATGATATCTTGCTTAATGATTGTGGATGATTCATTTAACAGCCTCAAGTGAGATTGCTGTATCTACCATTACTAAGCAGGGTGGTCATATGATGTTTTGCTTAACAACCACTTTGCTTTGCAATAGAGTTACTGGTCCCAGTTATGGTTCATTAAGCAAGAGCAACATTAAATACCCATCTACATTTTTCTCAGTTTTTTTCTTTATATTGTGTGATTTCTTTCTAACAATTGAAAAAAAAAGTCTTATTCAGAAGAATCCTAAAACACAGGTTAGAAAAATCAATAATAGTCCATGACTGATGTCTGTGATTATTCAGTTAGGGCAGACTCTTGTTTAAGTTAATGTAATGAAGACCATAGCATTGTGCTTTCCTTTTTTCTCCCACTTTAAGTGTCTTTTTCCTTTCCATACAGAATATGCTCTTTTAGAAAATGCAGCATATCAAACACACTTTGAAATGCTAATTATTCCATTTACTTTCATTAAAATTCAAATTGTTGAGTGAAGATGTGGATAAGAGTTGCGAAGAATAATCAATGTGTTGTGAAGATATTCCATCATTTATGCTTCTTACTTTTAACAAGAAAATAGAAATGCTTGCTAATCATTGCCGACAGTACTGTAAAAGGGAGACTTGTTTTTCTTAATTAACTGTTTTGAGGACTTTTTCCTATCCTTCTGACCACAAGAAAATATCAGCAGTCAATTAAAAAATATAAATGAGGGAAAGTAACCTTTATTTCCTCTGAAGTGCCCCTTAGAAAGAAGGGACTGAATCAGAAAGAATTGGTCGTATAGAAGCATGAATAAGATTTGTTGTAGAGAAATCAGAAGATGAATAATTTTCCAATTAGTTTTCATTATATAATGAAACTACAACTTTTTAAATATTATTTGAATACAATAAATTGCTGAATGTCACTTCAGTGTAATTCGTTTCAGCATTAGTTCTAGAAGTGCAAGCTTAGCTTTGCTCTGATTTCTCGGCATTAAGATTAAAACAACTAGGCACTGTTTTAATCAGGGAGTCTACAGTATATGAGCTTGGATGTATATAGCGTATTTTTGTATGAAAATTATGTTTTAGAATCAAGTCACCAACTTCTCTAAACTGCATTAATAAATCTATTTTAGCAGATATCCCAAAAATGGACTTTGGAAGTAGTTAAGTTTTAGATTCTCCCAACTAGGGTAGTCTTCACTAACCTACTGCCCTTCAGATTTGGTGTACAACTCTCCATGGTTATCTGAAAAATCATGGGAGCTGAAATCCAGAATATTTAGTAGGCTTGGGGTTGGGGAAGACTTTCTACTTGGTATGTCTATTTGAACCAAGAAAAAAGATTCCTAAAGGACATTTGGTTATGCTACAAATTTTCCTAAATATCTATAATTAATGATATTTCATTTATACATTGCCTTGAGCATATTTTCTTTATCCAGAAAAGCAAGATGTAAATACACACACACATACATATTTCTATATGTATGTGTATATATGGTTCTATATATATATGGTTCATATATATATGGTTTATACATATATATATTTCTGTATATATGAAAGAAAGCTACAGAATTCACCAAGGATTTGTTTAAAGGAATTCTATCATGTTTGAATGTGCATACTATTGATCCTTCACAGTCTGATGTAAAAATTTCATGAAACTCAATGAAACACCTTGTTACCTTTGCAATATTCTACCTTCATTGGTAAATGAAGCAAACCACTGATCCGTGCTATTTAAATGAGGAATGCTAAAGTGAACTTGAAATATGGATAGACAGGTTGTTCACTTGACAGTAAACTAGTTGTGTTTAATGGAATGAAACACTTATAATGACTACTTTCACAGGTTATGTTCTGTTGAAAATTACTGACAGATTGACACAAGTTAAATATTAGTTGTGCTTTTTTTGTATTTTGGGGAAGAAAAATGATTGGAGGCTGGCTTTAAGATGAAGGCAACAATTATGGTAAAAACATAGCAATTATTATTGCAGTGGAAGCTATTTTGTTCTACTTCAGTACTATCTGTAGTTACCAGGAACAGAACTTGAGACAGTTTTTATAATCAGGTTAGATGTGCAATATAAGTGTTCTTCACATTTTCAGAATAGTTTATATTTTGAGTTTTCCTTGATCTAGAAGGATTCTTTTTGTTCACAAAAAAAGGTTGGCCATATGAAGAGTGTGGCTCAGGATAAATTGAAAAAGATGTTTGTTTTTTTAATTCATTCCTGCTCTACCATTTCCTCTATTCCAGAGAATTCCATAAATCCTAGAAATACATTTGTAGGGGTTATGGGATAGTCTGAAGAGAGAATTATGGAAAATAATTAAGCTTGTAATTATTGCTGTAGATTATTAATTGACAGTCAAACATTAGTAAAGTTTTACATTTACGAAAAGCAACAGGATCAACTAGTCTCGTTTCTATGATTATGCCTTAAGAAAGGAAAGAACACACACTATTGGAATAGTACACATTGTATAATTTTTAATAAGATATTTTTATTTAAAACTTTATTTAAAATGAGCTGGTAGCACTGTGCGTATTGTGTGTTTCTATTTGTTTTCTGTAGAAATTTGGTTTGAGAACTGGTCTAGTTTATCAACCAGGGGTAGGTAGATAAGAAGATTGATGAGGATCTTGATAAGAAGATTGATGAGGAGGGAGGAAGTTGTTTCAAGTGTTTTTCAGATTCCTGGAGAGTATTATATTTTTTCCATATATGTGAGATAGGTTGAGGGGGGGCAGTGAGAAGGGAAGAGAAGAGAAGAGAAAGAGCAAAAAGAAGATAGGTTCTTCTTTTCCCAAGATTCTCCTTGGGGAGAGCAATTGTATATGTAAAATTGTTCCTTACTGTGTCGTAAAGAACTTCCAAGATAGAGTTGACTTTACATCTTGCCTTCTTAGTTTTGAAGCTATAATGACTGCAGAAGGAAGAGATCAAAGTCTCTCTAAATATCAGAGGAACTTTATCAAAGAACAAGAACTGCAGGTATTGGATTGCTTGCAGTACAGAGGTCTGATAGTTTCCTCCTACTTTTTATATTGTTCCCTTTATTTATTCTACTAATTAGCTGTAAGATAGTAACTGAAGGGCTGCTCAGTTTTGTTTATACAGATAGTCCTCAACTCATGACTACATTTGGGACTAGAATTTCCATTGCTAAGCAAAGTGGTTGTGAAGTGAGTAATACCCAATGTTACAACATTTTGCCATGGTTGTTAAGTGAATGTATGCAGTTGTTAACTAAATCGCATGGTTTTTAAGTGAATCCAGCTTCCCCCATTGACTTTGCTTGTTGGAAGCTGACTGGGGAGGTTGCAAATGGTGATCACATGAACCCTAGACTCTGCAACCCTTGTAAATATATGCTGGTTGCCAAGTGTCCAGATTTTGATCTGTTGACTGTAAGGATGCTGCAATGGCCATAAATGCAAGGACCAGCTGTAAGTCATTTTTTTCAGTGCTGTTGTGAAGAAACTTTGGTCACTAAACAAATGGTTGTACCTGTAATAACATTTTCTCTTCTATAACACAAACTTTTTGCTGGAGCTAGGATATGAAGTGCTTTATTCTCTTCTAGTTTATATCAGATTCTTCTGCTGTGTATGAATGGAGGCAGCCAGAAAGACATCATTTCTGAGCCAAAGGTAGTACGATTGAACTTTGGATGCTTAGAAATAGCAGTGAAACATGCAGACTGCAGAGAGAGAATAAATGCTGCTTCCATTGTTTGGAATAAATATAATGAATGATAACTACAGATAATGTTGGAGATTTACTGCTTTTAATTATTTGAAGTTGGATCTTGCATAAGAAATTGAATTTAGTCCATATTTATGGTTATATACATGATATAATAGCTACACTATTTTGGAACAAACAGCAGGTGTATTATGTAGACAAAATTAAATATTTTTAGGCTCCAGTTGATTTATCCAGAGAGATTTAAGCATGTGCTTTTCTATGTTGAAACAAATAGGGTTTGAAATATTCTATATTATCTGAATTCTCTGTCAGATATATAATATAAAATGGAACTGTGAATGTGATTACTTCTGTATAATACAGTAATTGCATAATATATGTATTTTTAGTATCTGAATTTATGAGATAAACTGGATTTGACTTTTTGTTAAGGCAGGTAAAAAGGTGAATTAATGCCATATATGGTACCCAAAGATGCTTGTTTATTTGAAAGGGTTTTCCAGAATTCTTAAATTTTCTTGAAATGGTATGGAAGCCACAACATATGCCTCTGCTGTAGAATCAATTGCGGAGGCCATGTATAGCTGCTAATTAGTAATAGTGAAATATTTTATTGATAGACTGAAATATGTATAGAACAGGAAATCATTATGATACTGACTCCATTGTGATATTGATGTGTAGATTTGAGGTTTTCTCTCTCTCTCTGTGGTGTGTGTCTTCTAGTTAGCTTTGACTCTTAGGGATTGCCTGAACATGTCCTGGCAGTTTTCTCGGCAAGACTGTAGAAGTGGTTTGCCATTGCCTCGTCCTAGGGCTGAGAGAGATTGACTGGCCCAAGGTCACCTAGCTGGCTTCATGCCTAAGGCAAGACCAGAATTCATAAGACCGGAATTCACAATTCTTAACCATTACACCAAACTGGATCTTATGTCAATTTGAACTATTGTTGAAAGTTTCTGAGAAAAAAATTAAGGAAATGTTGCCTGATGAAAAACTATAGCAAACAGATACAAGAAATTCCAAATGGATTCAGAATTAAGCTGGAAGCAAGAACCAGTAGCTCAGCTCTGCTAGAAAATGTCATGCTGCTAATATGACAACATTAAGCCATGTTTAAAAATTAACTTTTATAGTATCTGGCAAACTTATGATGGTGGTTTCTGAAAATAGAAAAAGATTGGAAATTGTATGTGTCTTGTGTAAAAGAATACCAGAACCTCTCTTGAAATCTTGATATTTCAGTATTTCTGCTTGAAATGTTACAGGCTCTCAAAGAAAGGTGATAAAATTTCATAAGACTTTGGCAATCTTACTAGATTTCAGCCATTTTTTTATTTACCCTGGGAGCCTTGAATACTGCTTAACTATCCATTCAATGGTTGAAAAAGAAAATAAGTAATAAAAAAAAATAAAGTAAGGTACTTTTGTGTGTGTATCTTCAAGTCAGTCTTGACTCCTGTCAATTGCTTGAACAAGTCCCTGCAGTTTTATTGGCAACATTTTTGAAAGTGGTTTATCATGAGCTGTGATTGATGGTTGAAAGAAATAGAGCAATCTATCAGCCCTTTCCCAAAGATATTTACCCTCACCAAATGACTGTTTTTCCCCCTTTGTGGTGGTTTAATACTATAGTACTGTATTTTCAGTTTTGTGATGTAAATATTTTCTTTCTGCTGGTTTTATTCTTGTACTTTTATGGCTTTAAAAAATGTTAAAACAACAATAGGTAACTGCCCAGATTAGGTGGATATATAAACATTATATTCATGGACAGAGTCGTTGACAATAGATTCAGTCAAAACTAGCAAAATCTCTTACATCAGTCATAATTGTATTTCTTTAAAAACTAACTATTTATTATATGTCCCCAAAAGCGCATCTGGGTGGCTTACAATTTAAAACAAACAATGATATGTAAAGTTTAAAACACGATGTAAAATAGTATATGAAAGCATTGAAGTGCCTACAATGGAAGACTGGATTATCACATTAATTGAATCTGCAGAAATAGCAAAAGTGACCATTTGATGAGAGGAAAAAATGACAAAAATCTGTTTGAAAGTTTGGAAAACCTTATTTTCCAAGAAGAAGAAAATATTGAATTGATGATTTTGGGATCTGAAGTCTAAAAAGGCACAATGATGATGGGGAAAGGTTAAGGCGATCATTATTTTGTAGTGAGAAGGATGGAACACATAATTGTGTGTTATCTTTTTTTAGAAACTCCTTTTGGTATTCTTTTTTTTTCTTTCTGTCTTTTTGTTTATAGATTTTTACTCTGTGTGTGTGTGTGTATTCACACATACAGTTGTGTATTTATGTATGTATACACACACACGCATTTTCACACAGATAGAATCTAAAATATACAAATGTCTGCATTTACAATACTTGATCATTTATCTTGACTTTCTCCTGTATGTGTACCACTATCAGCATGCATAAGTAATTATATACATGTGTGACACACACATACACTAAACTTCTAGTTTTTATTATTTATATTGCATCCACAAATAAAGGCAAGTACTTGTGTACCTGTTTATCACTAGAGACCCCTAGCTAAAATATAAGAACCAGGTATGCAGTGATGTTCCAAAAAAATACAATTTAGCACCAGAAGTGCTGAACCTCAATTTTTAGCAGTGACACTTTAATGATAGGAAGCCTGCAAAATTATTTGCTATCAATTGTGAAGGCAATAACAAGCCTTGGTGGTTTTTCACACTCTCTGTATTAAGTGCTTTCAGAATGACAGCGTAAACTGTGTTAGAGAACTCCAAGGAAGTAAAACTGATTAAAATGTTCATGCTTGAATGGTGCTGATGGAATAGTTCATTTGGACTTTCTCTACCTCCTGCAGCTCAAGCTGAAATATTAAAATTCAGTGGATTTAAATCTCTCTCCCCTAAGCTCAAGGAAAAAAACATTACATTTTAATAGGTTTTAAACTCATAATTCACTGGTTTGGAGCGGTGCTATTAAATCTATTTAAATATTACTTGCATTACTAAGGAAATGATTTAAATGATTTTGCCTGTACTATTTCTGATTCATATATGAATATGAAATATATATAGTACACCATGTATGAATGTGTCGTTTTAAAAACATCACTCTGGGTTAATTTTAAAGAAGGGTGGGATATGTTTTTCAGTGTTTTGCTTTATTAATGTAAAATCTAATTATTTAGAATATGTTTAAAAAATGCTAGAAACTTCATAATAATTCTCCTTTCATATTGCACAATAATTAGCAGAAGTAACTTGTATTTTTTCATTGATTCACTAGTTGTCAGCATACCAGATCAATGCAAGAGATAGAAATGGCTCCCCCATTCTGTAAGGTTTTCTGCTTCTTTAACAAGGATCCCAGTGGTCATAGCTTTCACCGGGCAATGCTAAATGACAGTCAAAAGGCCAATACATTAAGATAATAATAAAGGTTTCCCCTGCCAGTTGCATCTGACTCTAGGGGACGGTGCTCATCTCTGATTAATGGCCGAGGGACCCAACTTTTGTCCAAAGATGCTTCAGTGGTCATATGGCTGGCATGACAATATGCCAAATATTGCCATGCCATGATACAATGGAACATAATACATGGAACATTGTTATCTTCACCACTGAAGGTAGTAGCTACTTATCTACTTGCATTTTTACATGCTTTCAAACTGCTAGGTTGGCAAGAGCTTGGAGCAGTAACAGGAGCTCATCCCGTTACGTGGCGATGCTTGGGTCTCGAACTGCTGACCTTCTGGCCGACAAGCCTAGCATCTTACGCTTGGCCATCTTTTTTAACTTGTATTTTTTTCACTGATTCACTTGTCAGCATACCAAATCTGTGCAAGAGACAGAAATGGCTCCCCCATTTTTTAAGGTTTTCTGCTTCTTTAACATGTAGCCCAAGGGTCATAGCTTTCACCAGGCAGTGCTAACAATGACAGTCAAAAGGACAATACATTACCTTTGCTTGATCGATGTGAGCTTTGGGAGGAGATTGAAATCTCTGGATGGTCATGTGGGATAGATAAGTGCATATACATTCTAATAAAAACTTAGCATCAGTGAATGCTATTATCCCCATGGTGGCACTGGTCCGTGGCTCATGCTGCTAAATGCTAATGCATTTTTGTACTGGTGCTTAACACAGAAGAGATTTCTGTCTGTGTGTGAAAGAGTTGCTTTTTGCCTTTCAAATGAGTTCATTCTTGGGGTTTCTGATCTGAAACAAAGGTTAAGAACTAAAGGCTAGCTTTGGGTCGGCATAATTTGGCACAGCTCCACCAAATTCATTTGAAGCATCCTGTTTGATCCCAGTTGAGGGTGTCTGCCCAGAATCTGTACTAGGGTAGAGAATTTGATTGTCCTTGCTGATTCAGAACATTTTGATTTAATGTGTAAGGAAGAGAAAACCGTATTTTTTCTCCTGCAGATTACGGATGGTTGAATCTCATTCTGTTTAGTCAAATCATTCCCGCCAAATGTGCATGTGTTTAAGAGCTCTCGACTTCTGCAAATCAGAGGAGGTGTGGGGTAAATTATTAATAGACTATGACCTCTGTGCAGTGATTACTTATTTTCCTGCTTTTTTATTGTTTGATCAAAGTCTCTGCTTATATTACACTGCTCGGAGCTTAAAAGTTATACAATAAACTAGCCACCTGTTGTATACTGTACATAGATTGCTGTGTTTGGAAGACAAAAAAAAAAGGCTTGGCTTAATTAGGTATCTACTTTGTATTATTGCTGTTTCTACATTGTAAGCAATGCGAAAATATACTATATCTTATTTAATCATAACACTTACTGTTCATAGAACAGGAATGATAACTTGGCTCACATCGGTTCTTGGATTTGTCATTATGTGATTCCATGCATATTTCTCTTGATTCTTTTCTTTTGTACACAGCATCAATAGGTTTAATACATTTTTGATGAGTCTTAATTTTTTCAATGAGTTTTATTTATCCTCTGTTTCATTCTTATGAACTTTGATGGCGATGACTGTGAGCAAAGAAACCCGAAACTGCCTCACTTGTGATGATACTAACACAGCATACATACTATACGACTTCTTAGCAATCTAGTTTCTGTGTTACAGTATTGGGTGTGTATGCATGTGTGTGGATAAATAACATCTAAAACATAATTTATTTTTAAAAAAAGTAATGTGCATTGCACTTTTAGCAGCAAATATCTTTTTGTTTTCCATGACCTTTCATCTGTAAGTTTCTTCTATTTTTCCAGCGTCAATATGCTTTGCTTTCATTGATCATTTATATTTTAATACTCCTCTGTTTTAATTTATATATTTTACCTTGTTTTTGTACTCTGTGTGAGCTATTCTGCAAACTTCGTTATGGAGTAGAGGCTTGTAAGCCACATTTTTTTTTAAAAGATGTGCTTGCTTTTATTGATTTTTCACTTTACTTTTGCTTGCTTTGAGCAATGTTTTTTTCTCCTTTCTATAAAGAGAAATAGAAGTAAAACCATCATTTTTTTCTCAAAAATTCAAATCCCTACTGAAAGAAAAAAAAAGTAAAATAAAATTTAAAAATGGCCTAGGGCAATTTAATTCATAAGAAAACTAAACAGTTGGGGCGAACTGCTTAGCTCAATTCAATAAACCCAAATGGAAAGATCCAGCAGAATAATTTTTCTAATTTTTCCCCAGATACAAGCTTACACACGTGCATGCTCAATATTCAAGTTTTTGTTCCATGATGACCTTACATTTTAGATCAATTGGTTTTAAATCTGACACATGTATTTCTTATAACATGATGTTTTCCCATTCCAAACTGAATTATTATTTTTTAAATAATGCATAATCCAGTTTGACTAGGGAAAAAGATGAGATAAACTTCATATGAAGCCTATGTTACATTATGTCAATATACAGATGTAATAACTACATAAAATAAAATAACCTTCTATCCTGCTTCCCACCATCCATATTTTGAACTTTTGGGTTTGATCAGTCTGCTGAGTTTCACGGTAGACCATATCTGAGTTCACTTGTTTGTAGGGAGCCACACCAGTCCGATTTTTTTGATTCTTTTTTTTTTTACAAGATTTGATTTATTAATACAAAGTTGGAGGATGGGTTCTAACTTCTTGTCGTCATAGATTTTAAGGAAAGAGGTAACATCCAATTTTGGGGAAGGGGAGAAATCTTGGCTAATTCTACATATATAATATAGCAACTCAGATTACTATCTGTTACAAAC